>OZ007568.1:14289245-14509245 GCA_963931925.1 Onchidella celtica | reverse complement strand
GTGTGTTTTGTTAATCTGTTGATGTTTTTATTTGTTTGTTTGTTTGTTTGTTTTGTGGAGGGGGTGGTATTGTCGAAGACCTTTGAACGAGGTCGAGAGGCAAAAGAGGGGTAACCCCTCCCCCCTCCTCCTCCCTCCCCCCGGTCTAGTGTATGAAGCTTTTACTTAGCTTTGGATCATTCAGTGCCGCCAACGGATGCAGGACAAGACAAAGGCTATCAGTATGTGGGTGAGAACTTTGTCCAGGAAGAACTGCCTTGTGGTGGTGACCGATGCATTGAAAATTGTCTACACCTGCGCAGGTGATGGTAAGTCTCCAATGTCTTTGTTTTACAAGTGTCTGCACACAATACACATGATACCGCCAGCCACCGAGACAACGGACTGCGTTTGTCGTCGGCAAAGGATTGCGTGTATGGTCGGCAAATGACTCCGTGGCTAGTCTGTAAATGATTATTTATAGTCAGTGCAAATGATTGCTCGTAAGATTGGCAGTTGGTTACATGTATAGCCGGCAAATCACTGCGTGTCTACTAGGCAAAAGACTGTAGTTGGCCATGGACTAGAGTGGGCAAAATCTGGTGTCATTTATAATCCAGGGTTGGGGTCTAGATTTAAACTTTAGATTAAAACCAAGATATCCAATTTGAATTGTGAGCTTCAGCTCCACTTTTATTACTCTACACAAATTAAAATTTACAACTTGTCTACTTAAATGTAGACTAAAATGGGGAAAAACCCACGAAATGCCTATAAATAATTCGACCATATACATATTATTTTACTATTCATACTGCAGCTTAATAGTTCCCTTTATCTCATCCCTTGTTATTCTTCTCTTCATTCTCATCAGACTTCGACAAGCCACGGGTCAACGTATTCAAATCCACCTTTCTTAAACAATTCAAAGTTATGGACTATTTCGGTATCCATTCGGCCTTCGTTGGAGGTTAGTCTCTGAGTTCCTTACCAACACTGGTCCATCCATCCATCCATCCACCCATCCATCCATCCATCCATCCATCCACCCATCCAACCATTTATCCAGCCATCCACCCAACCATCCATCCATCCACCCACCCGTCCATCCATCTATCCATCCATCCACCCAACCATCCATCCACCCATCCATCCATCCATTCACCCAACCATCCATTCATCCATCCACTCGTCCATCCATCCGTCCATCCATCCATCCATCTACCCACCCGTCCATCCATCCAGCCTTCCATATAACTTACTGTTTTCTATAATAGCAAGGGCCATATCGCCAGCAAACAAATATAGTATAGCTGAATGTTCAAGTTTACCGTAGTTTGTCCCATTCATTTTTTAACATTATTTTAAGGCGGGCCGAGTTCATTTGTCTATTAATCACTGGCGAACTGTAATTCCGCGCCGCTACTTTTAATCCATAAATACATATACCACAGACAAGGAATAAAAGAACAAAAGAAGAATAAAACCCATTTTTTTTATTTTTCATCCATTGATTACTCCATTGAGACGCAAGGTGCTCACCTCTCATGCCGAAAGTACCGGGTTCGACCCCCGGTCGGTGCAGGCATGTTGAAATTTTTTTTTCGGGGGGGAAAAAAATCCTGTCCCTGATCCTATGGTAGGTAGAATGGAGCACCTAGTCTCCTCGGATAAGGACGAAAACCCCAGAGGGCCCCTGTGCACGTTAAACCATGGCAGTTAGAAATCGAGAAGAGCAGGCCGAACAAACCCCTGCCCGGGCAAAATTCTAGAAAACTAATCCCTACCGTCCACAAGAAGAAAAATGAAAGTAGGAAAAGTGAGGTGTAAGTGCCCATGGCAGCGAACCTCCTAGAATAAAGTACCATACTTGTACACACACTACTCATTACAGTGAACGGCAATATGAACAAAACCGTAGAAATTTTAAACAATTTGTCGTTTTGTTTTGTTTGGGCTGATTATCATTTTTAGAAAAGTGCAGAGAAGCAAACTCAAATTCCGACAACAGTCTATTAAATAAAATAACAGTTTCTTATGGTTTAGTATGAAATATGTGCCCAGCATAGGCAAATTTTATTTTGATTAAATCCATCAGACAGTTTTCAAGAAAGTCGATTTTGATCCTGCCCCTGGTAAAGAAGGTGCACCATTATAATTTTTCTTCTCATTTTGGCCATGATATTGACGTGTGAAGACATTCTCATCTTACCACTTCCCGACAGGATTCATGACAATGCTGATACAAGGTTACCAGGTCCCGCCTTGTGTTGTATGTGGATTTTTCCTGGCTTGTTTAACAGCCTCTCAGGCCGGGCCTAAGATCCTAATGAACAAATTGGAGTTGCTGACCACGTTAGAGGGAATCTTGGATAACAACAAAAGCTGCAGGATCGAAGGTGAAAAACGTGACTCAACAATGCCGTTTACCATTTTCAACCTACCAAGCGAAGCTGGTGTGGCATTCCTTCCTTGTGAGACTAAGATGCATGATATCTATACCTACGGACAATCCCAAAACCGCTTTGGTCATGGTCTTCGTGCAATGGGAAGTGGAAGTGGATCTATAGATTATACTCTTCCAGACTAGACAGTATACCAGGGCATCCGATATGGACACACTGATAGGAGCCATACGCAAAGCACGTACGCTCAATTTGGGTTATTTTTACGTCTCCCTGCCCCATGCACCAAATACTTGTTTCGTACCTTTCACTTTAAGCCGCCCCCTCCTCCCACCGCTCCCCCCCCCCCCAACCTGCTTGAACGAACACAAGGCCATTACATTCGATTGTGAATGTAGGTGACAAGGCCTTGATGTTTGAACACTTTAAGCGGGGTGGGGGTGGGGAGGGTTGCTTAGATTTAGCTGTTTTGTTGGAAACTTGATCGCTCTACACTCCAACAATTTAATTTGCTGAAATAAAAACAAATAAATCCTTTTTAAAAAAAATTAATTACTACATATAATTGAAAAGCCTACGTGCGCTCCACAGAATCCTCACTCCATCCCCCCTCCCCACGTGTACACTTTTTGTACGCTGAAAGCATCCCGCCAGACTCCCCACCCCACCCCACGGGCGTACGTACTTTGTGGACTGCCCCATACAGAACCGACAATTGGTAACAGAACTCTTGTCAACAATAATAAAACATCTTGAAACTAAACTCACACAACGATTGTCCTGCCCATCAGCATTGGCCCAGTGTTTACTGCAGTTAAGAAGTACATGACAATGTAACATGAACGTGTCAAAGAATAGTAACTTCACTGGATGCCAATGTTTCTCAACCCTTTTTGTCCCGCGCCCCACTTCAATTTAAAAAAAAAAGACAAAAACCAAAAAAAAAAAAAAAACGTGCGCCCCACTATGATCGGACAGTTTGTACACTGCTACACAGTACTGAGCAGGCATGTCAAACTGAAAAGGGCGGCATCATTTTGATTTAACTACACATTCTTACAATACAGAAGTGGGCCACTGTTATTCAGAGAAATACAACTTAACATACAACATAACATACCTGACACAGTGTAATAGATATAATTCATGATGAAAACTCAAATACAAAAATTTCATACGATAGGAAACTTCCTTAGCATTTTGATATTCGGGATTTGCTTAGTCTTTTCTTATATTATTGTCCTAATGCCTGACAACGCTCTTTGGACACCGGGTTTTCAGTGTCTGGTTTGAGTGTTTGGCAAGTTCCTAACTTAAATCACTGATGACACATGTTTGTCAGTCAGCTTGGACCCTTCAGCGGCTTTGGTTACTTTCGTGAAAGAGAACAGTTGTTCATACACATAAGTAGAACCAAACATGGGTTGAATCTTGGCGGCAGGCCTCCTGGTATTCTCATCTTGGTAAGCAATGCAGCAAAGAACATGGATGATCCCACTTCACTGAACTTTGCTTTGAGTCAAGAATCTGACTGAAGGTACAAAAGCTCCATTTGCTTAAGTCTCTTTTGCCATTGTAGCATCAAAGGAAAATGGTGCTGTGAACACAGTGAAGTCGTTTTCACGAGATGAAAAATCCGCAGATCTTTGATCAAATTCTTCTGGCAGAGATTTCAGCAGACTTTCTTAGTGTGCAAGACTCATGCCAGATTCTCCATTCTTGCTTTGTAGCTCTTTGCAGGTGGCGAAATGAATCAAATTTTCATTTGAAATTTGTAATTTCCACAGTCTACTTTTGGATTTGAAGCACATGACATCATCATACAACTCCATCAGTATCACAAGTTTACTTTTGCCCTGTAACTTCAGGTTCAAATTGGACAAATGTCCAGTTATGTCTACAGCGGAAGCTAGATCCTGGACCCGGTTTTCAGCATTTAGTTCTTCTTTGTTCTGCCTTTTCATCTCTCAGAATGTGGAATCCTTTCAAAACTTTGTGGCATGACACCCAACGTATTGCGCTGTAAAATAAGCACACGCCGTCCAAGTCACTACCAATGTCATCCAGCAACTGGCTAAACTGGCGATGGTTCAGTGCACGTCCACGAATGTAGTTCACATTCCATATAGCTGACATGATGAAATGATCTACCTTTAAACTTTTGGATCGGATGTTTTGTTGACGAATGATACAGTAGAAGTGAGCAAATGATGAGTTTGGATGCCTTTCTTGTACTTTGCTCAGCAATTTTGCGCCCGCACCATCACGTTTGCCAGTCATGCTGGCAGCACTGTCAGTGGGCTGAACAAACGAGCTTAGTAATCCAGTTTGAAATCACATTTATTGGACTTGTCGCGGGCCTCCCTTGAGTTTATTGAGGGCTACATGTTTGACATGCCCGGTATACAGTATGTATATTGTATACAGTATATAATATTAAAAATCGTATTAGTAACAACCAATATAATGTTAATAAACAAATATTAAAAAAACATATCAACGACTGTTGTGTTTTCATTATCTCGGATATCTGAATGAAATTGAGAGAAAGAGAGAGAGAGAGAGAGGGGGGGGGGGGAGAGAGAAAGAGAGAGAACGAACGGAAGGATAGGCAGGCAGACAGGCACACATGCACACACACACACACAGACATCTGTTTAACGTCTACATCGCTCAAGGCGAATGGCAGTTCTAAAAATTAATCCCTCTCCCCTCGTTTTCTCTCTCTCTCTCTCTCTCTCTCTCTCTCTCTCTCTCTCTCTCTCTCTCTCTCTCTCTCTCTCTCTCTCTCTCTCTCTCTTTGCGTGTGTTTGGAGATGTATGTGATGTGCATGCGAGAAAGAGGGAATGGGGAGGGGGAGAAAGAGGGGAGGTAGAAAGAGAGAGAGAGAGAGAGAGAAAGAACTTAAAGGGAACCTAAATTCCTAACAATCAAACATAGACTGATACATCGGTGAAACGTTACTTTAATTCTCTTATCAAAAACAGCACGGGCGACCATTTTACAGAAACGCATGTCTGAAATTTGGAAAAACAGCACATAGACGTCTTTTATAAATCTTGATACCTGATTCAAAAGAAGACAAATTTTTTAAATTTTTTTTATGATACCGATCATTGAGCAGAGTTGCAAGTCTGACATTTTATTCAAATGATAATAATGTCATCTCAGAATGACAAGGTTCTATCTCCACTTCTTGGCTGAACTGAGTTACATACACTAAAAATTGCTTCTACGGGCCTTCTCCATTGTGTGTCAAAGTATCAAGCAGATTCGGTGTGTAATTTGTAAGTATGTAAGTATTACTAAAAGGAAGTAAAAAGGTCGTATTTCCAAAAGCTTTGAGCACATGGAACTTCAATCATCAGTCTCTCAAAGGTTGGTGGAAGGGGGTGAGAACTGTGTTATTCTAAGGGAACAAACTTCTACGCGCGTAATTTACGTACATAGTGCTGAGAGATAGAGCGGTTCGTATCGGTATCCTGCATCTCAGCTTTGACAGAACCTGGTAAAACACAAATTGAGACGACATTTTCTGACAGAACTACATATGTGTGTTCGCAGAATGAAATTGCCCGTGCTCGCACTGTACCTAGGCACCCCACCCCAATCCCAATCCCGTTTCTCTTGTAAACATCGCTGAGTAATGGGGATCGGCATTGCCGGTTGTCAAGAACAGATTAAGTCCATAAATGCCGTGCTAGGTCAAGAGTTCAGTGAGTAAATTTTCACGACTTGTTAATTTTAACCAGCGTAATTTGTCCTTGAGCTGTTCTCGTGAACAGTTTGTTTGAAACACTTTTGTTTTAGAGATGGAAAGAAAGTGGGGCGAGATAGAATAAATGTATAGCTAGGAGTGACAGAGCCGTTCTCGACCCCGTGATTTTGATGAACACTTAGAAGGGAAGAGAAGGGGCGAATAAGGATAGATAGTTTAAGACGCTTAGTCGCGTTCAGAAATTCGTGCATAAAATGTAGAAGCACGAGGGTTTAAAGATTTCAGTAGTTGTTTTGACATTTTAAATTGACCTTGTCTGTATTAGTGCAAGGCCGTAACCGACTTATACAATAGAATAAATTATACTGCGAGCTCAGCTCGGAGCTGACCGCACCAATGAAATCTAGGGATTTGGACGGTAGTTGCAGGTGGTTAGACAGTATAAAAGTCTGCCCAGACATATATCCTGCACTCCATACAGAAAACTCCAATCTGTGCAGGCGTCGGCACGATTCTGCCTGAAGAATCATAAAAGCGTTGTACGACTCATATGTCTAGTCCACTATAGACATTTGAGATGAATCCATATGCCTGAATGAGATATGCCCACCGCTATTGTCCATCGTTCCCTGGTCTCTAACACCAGGGACTAATCGTAAGTGTTTATCTATTGATGACTCAACCATGAACGAGGAGCTGAACATAAGTTATCCAGTAGGACAGGATTGCCGCATATACTAGGAGTGCTACCCAAGAATGCAAGATAAAGATATATATATAGACTTGCAACTAGTATGAATGTATGGCATACACATCTGTGAATTGTGATTGATTTGTCTGGATGAGGCTGGGCATTGCCAGCCCATCCTAGAGTAGATCTCTAGACTTAACTACGTCAGTTTGTATTGACGGGCTCGATTATTATAAGCGTTAGGCACAAATGGCTGAGATGACATTGTCGCCAGAGACCATATTAGTGTATTGATTGATATATAGTAGGCAGACCAGATCTGAGATATATATAATTAGTACTTAGATTGCTAGTGAGTCAGAAGTATAATAATATTATAGGAATCTAGAGTAGAATTCTAGTGAGGTATTATTGAATTTGGATTTGATGCTGCTGATGTTGTCTTTACTATATAATAGATCTAGACAAAATTGTTAGGGTAATTAATGTAATTAAATTTGTGGCCCTGCAGGCCTGTTTATGAAACTTATTCAGATTGTTCTTAGTGTGTGGCATGGTACGAAAGTTTAGATATTAAATACCTCTCGATTTAAATGCAGTCGAAACCTTAAGTAGACGGATTCCCCCCAAATCCGTAACATTTGGATAGCAACATCGTAACACTGGAGGGGAGTATCACCTCTTTCAACATCGTAACACCGGTCCTCTGGAATTTTGGGGCTTGTCTTGGGATCTTGGCATTTCTTCAAAGATCTTGGGATGCTTCTGGCTTTTCTGTATTTGTTATTTTTCTAAATTTTAATATTAAAAACAAAATAAGGTAAAGAAACACACACACAAAATAAAGCTATCAAAAATCTATTTACTTCAGTACCTATATTATGTAAGCTATACATGTACAATATTAGATCACAAGATCTGCTGCAAGCACCCAATCAAGCACCGACAATACTCTCCTAAAATGACATTAAAGGATTGCAATTAAAAGAATCCTTAACAATGCTGTTTGTGACAGTGCCGTTATCTATGGAAGAATTACGCCAGACGGGGCTGTTTGAGATTGCGTGTGCCTGAGGATCTTTTACCCAGCGTGATCCTGTACACATCCATGGGCTAATCACCTTGCTGCGACCTCATAGTTTTTCTATAGTTTTTATTATATTGCGCTCTCTAAGACCATACTACAAGGAACAGTGCAGAGGAAGAGAAACGAGGCAGACCGAGGAAGAAGTGGGCAGATAACATTGCGGAATGGACCAAGATGAGCTTTCCTGCACCCCAGACAATCGCCCAGAACCGCCACAAATGGAGCCAGCTGATGCAACGTTCATCACTGCAGCGCCCCTACGACCCCGGCGGGTTATGGGATCAGTGACCAGTGAATCACCGGCACTGCTTATTTTAAATTCAGTGTATTGAAAATTTGCAAATTTTACATAATACTAATAGATTTCTAGGTGTTTTGAGTTTGAACAAAAAAATGTTGGGATTTGTTACGTCCAAAGAACTTACAGTGTGGTCAAAAAGCTCTTTGTTTACTTCATCTTGGGATTTTTCAAAATCTTCACCGGCAACGATGGTGGGAATCAGCAAGGAGTGATTACGATGCAGGGTGAGAGGAGGCTGGTAGGCTGATCGATTATTTGATTCAAAGACTGCAAAATGATTTTGTGGGTTTTGGCCAGTGCTATTATTATAATTTGTCTTTTATGGATAGAGATTAAGGTCGTTATCGATATTCCATTCCCAGTTTTTACAGTAACCGGATTACCGGACGGCGAGTGAAGCACACCACTTTCTCAAACGAGAGGTTTTGTGTTTACATAATCTGACATGTTTATTTAGCATTGATTGTTTCATATATACATCACAATTTACAGGTTTGGACCAAGAAACTAAAGTGTAGCGCTTTCCAGCCAAAAGATTATAGAGAGATCAAGCTGTTGCAACTACCAGGAACTTTCTTGTCATCATGGGCCGTTCATAGTCAAAATTTATGGCAAAAAGAAAAAGTTGGATGTAGCGAAGCTCCCCCGTAAGAAATAATACAGAAACGATACAATAAATCGCAAAAGGAAAAAAGAAAACAAATCAAGCTTTTCGTATATTAACCGTCTTCTGTGTTTTTTTATAATATTGGGCCGTTCATAAATATTTAATTTAAATGGGCGTTGGCAGTCGTCGATCTAGGCCTATAGAAGTTCTCCCCGTACCGATTTCGGTTGGTCAGAAAAAGATCAATAGTATAATAATATCATTTCAAATGTTGTATCGAAAGAAATGGGGACTCTCGGAAAGTGAGGATAATTTAGAACTTCTAGCTAGGAATAAGAGAGTGTAATTAGACCTACGACTAAATATCTTGCCTTTTTAAAGTTTCTTTTTTATTTCTAAGAGAGTGTGGTTAGACCTATGTCTAAATATCTTCCTCGTTTTAAATTTCTTTTTTTTTTTTCTTGCAAAACAAATATTAGCCTAAGACCACTAAAAAGTCCATAGATGGGCTTGTCACGTTGATTCAATGTACTGCGTATATAACTAATATCGCCGTCAGTTGTTGTTTTTTTTCCCGGTCATAGTTAGGCTTACCTAGAATAGCTTTGTGTTCTTTTTCTTCATTTATACCTAAGAAAAATGCTAGTCGGGGTGTGCAGTGCATTGCATGCAGTTGCTGCCTCACGTTATGTTTTTATCTTGTTATAATATCTCTTCCCTTGACTTTTGATGTAAACATTTCTCTCTGGCCGCCCCTTTCCATCCACGCACCCCCCCCCCCCCCCGTGTCGCATGGTACTAAAGACAAAATAAATAAACTTACTGATCTCTGTTAAATCAGCAAACAATCTCCCCCACCCCCTTCTCAGATCGCCTACCAAACACTGACTATTTTCAGCCTTTAATTTCAAATATGACTTCAATAGCCCGTTCTAACAAGCTGAGTCGTCTTGGCGCATGGGCACACTGGGCAGTTGGCCAGTAACCCCAAGAGTTTAGGAGGCCCCATGCATGCAAATTTACATTGGTTTTTGAAACAGGGGAGAATATCCCGAGCATTAAAAAAAGAATCTGCCCAGAATCTGATATTAAAACGGTCCTTCCAATAAGCCTGAACTGCCCACATCTGTCCGCCATAGCCGATCGCCAAATCTCCTTCTGACCACTACAACTACTGTACATAGCGTTGTTCGAGCAGACAGGACATGTTCCATGACCAGTGTTCCTTGACTCCCACGATCACACCTACTCTCACAATCTTCGAACAGCCAGAGATCTTCTTGGAGACGGCTGAGATTTCATTCCTAAGACACTTGCATGATTTTTTGATTTTTTTTTTACAAATATTTTTCACTCGTAAACCTTGTGAGCAACTTAAGTGTTATTGCAATGGCACGCCGACAACCTTAAACGCTTACCCAGTCTTCTTCTTTTTTTTTTTCTGTTTTGCATTTTTCAGTTCAATTCTATTTTGCAAAATGGCAAGGCTAACAGACGGCGACAAAGGTTGGGCATCTGTGATGGTAAGAAATATTTTATTTCATTGTCATATAAGGCAACTGTTATTGAGCGTTCACTCTAAAGCTTCGTGCACTTAGTTAAACATACTGTGTCTAGAATCTAATAAACCCCTGGAGTGCCGGGGAGATCGACTGTGCTACAGGGAAAGACCGTAAACGCCAATCTAGGTCAAATTCATAGTTTGATATAGGTTTAAATATTGAAATGTGCCCCATCTCTCTATATGGGGTTCTAACTTAGTATGACTGATACATGACAATGTAGTTTCTTTTCATCATCGCAGAAAGGAATACAAACTGAACAAAGAACAGAGCGGGGTGCATTGCGATATATATTTTTTTTCTCATCTCCTGTTTTTTGGCGTACACGATCAATTCCCATAACATGACAGAGATGGACGTTGCAGATGTGCACAAGTGCATGTCACTTAATGCTTCACTACGAAATATGTATTATATATGTCTGCGTGGGCATATTCCCCGTGAGGTCGGGAGTTAAGAAATCAGGCTCATGCCCCCCTCCACCCCCACCCCCCCCCCCCACACACACACACTGAAGGTGGAATATCTTCACTACTGGGGCGACGCTCTGTGCCCGGGACCTTTATGACGATTCATGACTATGTCTATAAAGTGTCGTGAGGCAACCAGAAACTTACAAGAAAGGGAGTTTCCTCTGAAAAGTTCAAACAAAGAGGATTCATTATTCTTTATGGCAATTACCTTAACAACTAATCTTTAAGTCTTTGAACATTTCTGCCCGCCGTAAATTCCCCTCTAGCTTTCCGTCCATGTGAAGCGATAGCACAACAGTGCTGGAGCTTGTGTAAAGAAGCCTATTCCAGTTATCTGTGTAAAGGATTATACTGCTCGCTACATGTGCAGTTCAAATGTTGTTCCCGAAATGACGGTTTTACTGGTGTTTTGTATTCGTTTTGTGGCCGCGGAGATTGCATAATAATATAAGTCTCACGGCGCTTCGCAGTTCTTAATTTTAAGGTCATTAGTTCGTACTTGGCCATTTGGCTAAAATGAAAACCAAGACGAAAGAAAAACTGCCAAAAGTACTTTTTTTCTGCTATTCCATATTATATACATGTATTTTTTGCAGTCAACCGTTGGAAGGCCCATCAGTGCCGGCCTCGACAGACGAAGACCCAATTCAGCGATGAGATCTGCAGCTGCGGCCAATATGGTAATTTTTATGCTATGCCACTGATACGATTCCCGTGATTCCTTGGGGACAAGGTGGTCTAGAGGCAAGGTGCTCGCCTCTCATGCCAAGGGTCCCGGGTTCAAAACCCGGCCAGTGCAGGCATGTTGGAAGTTTGGGCTTTTTCTCATATTTAGGTGTCCCTGATCCTATTGGGGGGTAGGATCGAGTACCTAGTCTTCTCGGATAAGGACGAAAAAATTCGGAGGGTCCGTGTGCACGTTGCGCACGTTAAAGATGCCTTGGCAGTTGGAAATCGAAAAGAGCAGGCCGACCAGGCCGCTGCCCGGGTAAAATTAAATAAAAATTCACCCCTACCATGCCCTTCCCTCCTCCCTCATCTCCACCCCCCCCCCCAAAAAAACTCGCCGACCGGTGCTGCACTGTGGCGACGACGTGCCTGATCCAGTTATAACTGGGCTGCAATGGCGCAAAGGCAAATTTCCCAAATTGGATTAAAGAGTTATACAAATACAAATTCCTTCCTGTGTTTGGTTTCATGTTCATGTTCCACAATTCGCTGGCCAGCTAGCCACATGACTATTTTCGGCAACTCAGTCCATAACAACGCACCTGTCTGGGCTGTCTGAGAGTCAAAAGTACAGTAAATCAGAGCTTTTGTGCCTAGCATTTTTGCCGTTGATAGCCGCACAGTGTTGGATGTTTCTATTCCCCACGCGCTTGTTTACAGGCATCGCCATGTTGAACAAAATGAAGATGAAACTACCCTCCACGCATTCACCTAGAGGGTGCTGGCGCAGCGCGTAAATAGATTTTTTTTTTATTATGTGGACTATCTTGTGAGACTAGTATCTTTGATGTATTGTCGGTTTTGTGTCTGTATTTGTGTTCGCATTGGATTGTTGGTGCGCCTTTTTGACTGGAGAGGAGCAGTTCTTCGGAGCACGGGTGTCTTTGAATGGATCAGTGGATAGCCGGACGAGAGAATGGGCGGAAGTATCTACTGTTCAAGTTTCTGTTTTCTCGTTTCCAGAAAGCCCGAGTCAGCCAGTTGAGTTTGGCTGTGCCGTCATACATTTCCGACGAGAACTTCATGAGTGGCCGCACGTGAGTCTATGACACGCCACCTGTAAATAACACATAAGTCATAAATCTTTATTCATGAGCATTAACCTAACAACTGTAGCCCTCCGACAGTGACTTCCATTCCTTTCTGTTTGCTGTTTTCTTCATCCATGTCGTTCCCACTCTTTAATGTCATGCTGCCATCTTCTTAATCAATATGATACTGACAGTTAACTCGCTCATTTTCGGAATCGACCAATCTGCAGTGTGAGCTTTGCAGTCCGTCCAGCAAAAGATCCACTTAAGAACAACCGGCCGATGCAGTAACCCAATGGTATCGTGCACTTCTTTCAAAGTACGAGAGGTCCCAAGTTACATGTCCACCTCAAGCGAGATCTGGCCTGTCAAGTTTCGCCTGGTGTCTCCAAGGCAGTGACTGCTGCGGCGTCCTGGAGGGGGGCCAAAGGGAGTCTCTGCAATGGCTGATTTCTTTTTTATCGGCATTTTTTTTTCTTCAGTTCCTTGAACTCCACCTTAACTACACAGCCCGTACCGAACTGAGAAGACGAACGCGAATGCCTATTACTTAGTAAAGAGGTGAATGGATTTTCTGTCCCAGTGTTAATGATGGTTATGCCGGCACCTCTCACGTTGTTCACAAAAGCAGGTGGAGGAAATATTCGCATCATTTATGCCATGTCATGTCATGTCAATTGCCATGTCACATTATGTCATGTCTTGTCCATTTTCCCGATAACCATCTTAAAATTGACCAGATCCGGTATCCACCCTGACCAAATACTATTGTTTGATTGGCAGAGCCAGCTACATGAATTGTGTGGGAATTGGGCATCCCTTCTTGGTCTACCATATCAGAGTCCCCAGTGCCTTCTTAAAGAGGTAAGCAAAATCTTTGCGAGAACGAAGATGACAAGCAAAACCTTAGCGAGAACGAAGAAAACTTAGAAGCAAAACCTTAGCGAGAACGAAGAAAACTTAGAAGCAAAACCTTAGCGAGAACGAAGAAAACTTAGAAGCAAAACCTTAGCGAGAACGAAGAAGACTTAGAAGCAAAACCTTAGCGAGAACGAAGAAAACTTAGAAGCAAAACCTTAGCGAGAACGAAGAAAACTTAGAAGCAAAACCTTAGCGAGAACGAGGAAGACTTAGAAGCAAAACCTTAGCGAGAACGAAGAAGACTTAGAAGCAAAACCTTAGCGAGAACGAAGAAGACTTAGAAGCAAAACCTTAGCGAGAACGAAGAAGACTTAGAAGCAAAACCCTAGCGAGAGCGAAGAAGACTTAGAAGCAAAACTTCAGCGAGAACGGAGACTGAAGCAAGACCTTAGCGAGAACGAAGAAGACTTAGAAGCACAACCTTAGCGAGAACGAAGAAGATTTAGAAGCAAAACCTTAGCGAGAACGAAGAAGACTTAGAAGCAAAACCTTAGCGAGAGCGAAGAAGACTTAGAAGCAAAACCTTAGCGAGAACGGAGACTGAAGCAAAACCTGCGCGAGAACGAAAGAGACATTGAAGCAAAAACTTAGCAGGAAGGAATTCGAAAAAAAAAAAATATGGCTCTGGCCCTAACCCCAGCCGCAACCCTGGTCCGAACCATAGGGACAAGAAATCAGACAGGACCAACTGTCCTTTCCTCCAAAATTTCTTCCCACTCCTCTCTAAACAAACAAAGGAACACACGGAAAAGCAGTTGGATCGCAGTGAGGCTTTTTAAGAAAGTTAAAATGTTGCCCAAAAAAGAGGGGTGGGTGAGGGGGGTGAGATTTGAAATCGTTTTTTTTTGGGGGGGGGGCATATATTAACTTCATTGATGGCCTTATACGACTTTTTTTTTAACACCAACGATTTTGTATCAACTCACCCAGGCACTCAATTAAGCTGGACACGTCTTCTATGAGGCCTCACAGTGACAAATACATGTAAGTCAAGTCTTTACTGAACTAGAACACGCCCACTGTTTACTTCAGTTTCAGTGATATTTCTGCGCCCGTTTCTAATGCAGTGAAGCCAATACCGTAAAAAACATAATATTATGATTTGATCAATGGTGACGAGTCCTCTTTCGCAAAGCTTAAATTACATTATATTTTATGGTATTTAGAGACGTTAGTTTCGTAGAAATGCTCATTGTCTGAAGTTCTGCCGGAGGGGGGGGGGGGGGAGTGGGGAGGCGACAGAGGAGCAGAGCAACTTACAATGCTCTTATAGGCAGGTGACCCTCAGCCTTTATGTGACGAGTCGCTCGTGACCTACTCGGTGAAAAATCATTCATGTTTCTGTTGCAAAAAAAAAAACGTACGAAGTATTATTTTGTTTAAAAACGTGCGCAATAGCGAAGCGAATAGTAGAAAACAAGATTTTGGGGAAAACCCAGCTAGTTAAACGTAGGTCAGCCACCAGAAAGAGTGGTGAGTGGAGAAGGTGAGGCAAACAACTGGCCATGAGTAAAGCACAGACTACTTACATCAATTGTCTAGTACGAACCGCAATGTTTGTCTCACTTTAGAGCAAGGTTAAAGTCACAGAATTTGGGAATTTTTGGTAAAATTATAGATCTATACAGGTTTTGGTTATTGTCTCAACGCAGTGCATTGCGCCCGCTCTCCTCCTTATACGGTCTGCACATGTGCTCAAAGTCTTTATGCATGTTAAAATATGTTGGATATTCTATTCGCTACTTTGTTTGATCTGAATGTGTAGTTCTTACTTCCAATCTTCCATTTCAATCCCAAGCTTGACTGAAGCGCTACAAATGCAGTGTAACAAAGGAGTTGCTCCCGTTCCTGGAGGATATGCCTTAGATGTGGCTCAGGCTATGCAGGTACAGAATTTCATCTTCTTCTTGTATTCTTATCTTCTACGTGGAAACCTATGCTATAGGTCGTGCCAGGGTCATAAAAACGGTAAGACTGAGATAGTGAGGAAAACTATTCTACGTACACGTTTTGGGTCTGAAAACTGCGGCTTTTTCAAGGTGCCTTACTTTAATTAATAACTGTCTTGGGTTTAATTTGCTTTGAACAGAAAACAGTTTACTCCCTGATCTCTGTGCACGACTAAACAGTTTTTATTCTTTAGACAGAGGGGTTTAAGTGTGGAATGATACCAGTCTCTTTTGGTTGGGGGAGTGGGGGGGGGGCATATTTAAACATTCATTGATGACCGTGAACGGCTTCTTTAATGCCAACGAGAAACATTTCCTTATCCCCCAAGCCCTACCTGCTATGGAAAAAAAACAACAACAACAACAGTCTACTCATCACACAGATAGGCACACTACGATCATTTCTGGACACGCTGCGGTGGCGTTTTGCTTCGTCTGCGTACACAGAAATGTCAAAATTGGGCAAAAAGACAAAAAGTTGTATGTATTTTTCTGTGGTTTTTATATTTCGTACACAGTAATGCATGTATTAAAAACAAAATAAAAAACGTAATGAAATAGAATAAAAAAGATGGAGTTTCACTGTGCATTATATGAAATTTCCTGAATACACTGTATTAAATGGGATTTTTTACACTGTAAGTTATGGACTTGGTTTCTAAAGATCTCCCCCTTCCCACCCCCCCCCCCTTCCCCTGGCACACACACTGGTCATACTGTCTTCCTGTTTCAGTGGGTCCTAGGTCAACCAAAGTCAGTGGTATTTCTGGGCAGTCGCGCCATGGACGAAGACGCCTTGACTTTCATGGAGACGTCCAGAGACATTGATGTCTATTTCCGTTTGGAAGAGAAGATACCGGCAAGGACAACTGTCATGGGCGTCTTTCACCACAATAAAAAGTCAGTGAATCAAAGTTAAAGTGCATTGGCTTTGCTGAGTACCAACTAGCATATCATTAGGACCATTTTATGCTATAATTTCCGATTTCTGACAAAGATGATTGTGGTCTTGAGTTCATAATCAGAAAGGACATGACCAATTTCATATGTGGCCAAGAAACCGTCACGCCAAGAACTCTGATTTAGAGACACCAAAGACACTGGATTCGATCAGATAGAACACCTGGAGCGATGCTCATTCACGGGTTTCGCGCACGCTGCTTAGCTACATGTACTATTGCATAAGAAGTGACCCAAGTTCTTGCTTGTTCCAGCTCCACTTTCTGCACAAATGAGAAATTCGAGATGGTCGAGAAGCAAGGTGTTCGCCTCTCATGCCGAAGATACTGGGATCGAACCCCATCGGTGCAAGCATGTTGGCATTTTTCTGGGGGGAAAATTCCTGTCCCTGATCCTATAGCTAGTGGATAGGATCGAGCACCTGGTCTTCTCGGATAAGATCTAAAAACTCGGAGGGCCTGTGTACAAGTTGCGCACGTTCAAGATACCTTGGCAATTGAAAGTCAAGAGGAGCAGGCCGAATAAGGCCGCTGCTCGGACAAAATTCTCAAAAACTAATCCCCACCACAGACAGCACAGAAACAAGAACAAGAAAAATGCAAAATAAGAAAAGTGAGGTGTAAATGCCAAGGCAGCGAAACCTCCAAAAATAAAAGACCTAAACACACAGTGTCCCGTGTTATCTAACTCTTTTCTCTTTGGTGACACGTTATTGAGAGAAAACAAATTTTTGAACATTCAGCTTCTCATCGGCGCCACAAAATCGGCGGTGATATCATGATGAAATATGTTTGGTTCGCGAGGGTACACGAAGGGTAGGTTAGGCTGGGGGAAGGGTTTGAGGTGAGGGTATGAGCTGCCTAGAGTGGTATCTTGCCCTACAATGGCCCACCCCCTATATGTGTCCATTAAATTTGCTTTAAAATGAAGTTGCGTCCAAAAAACCGAGTTTCAGTACTGCAGGGTTCATACGCACGTTTTTGAGAAAAGCCCATTGACTGCTAAAACAAGGATTACACTGTAGTGCAAATACAACACTCTTTTGAACATTACCGTAAAATTGATGTTTTAAGCTCTGTTTTCATGTGTACGAAAACGGAAACGGCAAAAATTCATCAAGTAGTAAAAATAACGAGTGTTTCCGTGTGTGCGGAAAAAGCGTTTTCGCACACATGGCAACATGCTCTCTTTTTCACTACTTGAAGGGTTTTAACATTTCCGTTTCCCTACACATGAAAACCCAGCTTAAAGTTGCCGTTTCCGTACACATGAAAACCCAGCTTAAAGTTGCCGTTTCCGTTCACATGAAAACCCAGCTTAAACTGCCGTTTCCGTTTCCGTACGGCACACATAAAAACCCAGCTTAAACAGAAACGACAAACCCTTTCAAGTAGTGAAATAGAGTGTTTTCATGTCCACGGAAATGCCATATTTTTTTCTATTTTTCTGTTGCCGTTTCCGTATCCATGAAAATACGGCTTAAAGCTGAGCAAAAAAATCCAGCACATAGTGAAAAGAAAGAGTGTTTCCATATGTACGGAAACAGCGTGCGGAAACATTCTTTCTATTTCACCACTTGAAGAGTTTTTGAAGAGTTGTTTTTTTTTTCTTTAATTCATCTGTCTGTAGATATTCTGAAGTGGTGTTTGTGGATCCCGCGCAAGTAGCCTTCAGTATGTCTTTCGTGGACAGGCCCAGCAATACGAAGCTGTTAGAAAGAGCTAATGTGATGTATACCAGTGTGAGTATATTTTTAAAAACAGCCATTGGGATTGATATACTATTGTGAGTATACCTTTAGAAAGAGCCAATGAATGGTATATCTCAGCGTGAGTGTATACCATTACAAAACACCAGTGTCAAGTATACTATGATAAATAAACCACTAGGAAGAACCAGTGTGTGGTGTATACTAATGTTGAGTATACTATTGGCAAGAGCTAGTCTTTTTTTTATATATACCAGCCCGGGGCGGGCACACGTTTAGTTAAGTAGTTGTGGCGTAGGCTATCTGTTCGAATCTCAACAAATTTTAATAAATGATATACAGTAATAACATTCAATAGCTAAGAAAACCTCCTACAAACGAATATGCCGGAATTCGGGCAATGACGAGATTCGAATTTGCTTCGGCTTTTTGCTGGCCTTTTCGTGAAATCGCACAAGTGCAAAATGCCTAAACTTACAGTACAGGAGAGGAAAAACAGCTGGTGCACTTGAAAAAGTTATATAATTGTAGCGTCCCACTGAGAACGATCAATAATTATTGTCTCACCCCCGTATTGCGGGTCGCACTCGGCGACCTTTCTCCCCCTCTCTCGCCAGTAGGGCCGGTGTTACGAAGCTGGACTGATGGAATTATGACTGCATTTTAAATCGAGAGGTATTTACTATTTACTCTTTCGTACCATGCCACACACTAAAAACAATCTGAATAAGTTTCATCAACAGACCTGCAGGGCCACAAATTTAATTACATTAAATTTCCTAACAATTTTGGTCTAGATCTATTACATACTAAAAGACAACATCAGCAGCATCAAATGAAAATTCAATAATATGTCACTAGAAGTCTTCTCTAGATTCCTATATTGTTATGATCATTCTGACTCACTAACAATTTGAGTACTAGTTATATATCTCTCAGATATAGTCTGCCTACTATCTATCAAGCAATATACTAATGTCTCTGACGACGATGTCATCTCAGCTATTTGTGCCTACCGCTTATAATGGATCAAGCTCGTCAATATAAACTGACGTAGTTAAGTCTATTGGATCTACTCTAGGATGGGCTGGCAATCCCCAGCCTCATCCAGACAAATCAATCCCAATTCACAGATGTGTATGCCAAACATTCATACTAGTTGCAAGTCAATATAAATCGTTGTCTTGCATTCTTGGGTAGCACTCCTAGCATATGCGGCAATCCTGTCCTACTGGATAAATTATGTTCAGCTCCTCGTTCATTGTTGAATCATCAAAGGACAAACACTTACACTTGGTCCCTGGTATTAGAAAACCAGGGAACAGTAGACAATAGCAGTGGGCATATCTCATTCAAGCATATGGCTTCATCTCAATGTCTATAGTGGACTAGACATGAATCAACAGTCTTATGATTCTTCAGGCAGAATCGTGCCGACGCCTGCACAGATTGGAATTTTCTGTATGGAGTAATGGACATAGGTATGGCTACACTTTTATACTGTGCAGCCACCTGCAAACTACCGTCCAAATCCCTAGATTTGATTGGTGCATCCATGCGAGCTCATCTCGCAGTATTAATATATTCTACGTGGGAGTTGGTCACGGCCTTGTACTAAAAACAGACAAGGTCAATTTAAAATGTCAAAACAATTACTGAAATCTTTAAACCCTCGTGCTTTCTACATTTTATGTACGAATTTCTGAACGCGACTAAGCGTCTTAAACTATCTATCCTTATTCACCCCTTCTCTTCCCTTCTAAGTGTTCATCAAAATCACGGGGTCGAGAATTGCACTGTCACTCCTAACTTATCCATTTATTCTATCTCGCCCCACTTTCTTTCCATCTCTAAGAAAAAGTGTTTCAAAAACAAACTGTTCACGAGGACAGTTCAAGGACAAAATTACGCTGGTTATAATCAACGAGACGGTGAAAAATCAACCCCTTACAAGTCGTGACCCAGCACGGCATTTATATTACTTAAATCCTGACATCCCCCACCCCAGTGGAAATTTTAAGAAAAATTTACACGATAGGATCCAAGAAACCACAAAATTATTGTGGTGGGGGCTTAAGTACTACCGTAGAAAAGTCAGCCTTAAGCTTGAGAACAAAAAATTTAACTAAGAACGTGCATATTGGATGGACAAAAAGCATACAATTATTGATGCCACGTTCTATAGAATCTATCGAAACATTCTCACTCCACACAATTAAACTTCTCACGAACATTTATAATAACAATGAGTATATCACTGTATACTGCTGAATTAAAGTAGAACTACTATCAAACAATCAGGCCTTACTGAAGGAATAGGCTCATAATTATCTAGTCAACACACATAATTGCTGCTTATATACACATACACAAACAGTATATTGTTAATTAAAATACTGTGGTATCCAATGGCAGCAGTAGTTCTGGTAGCTTGGTTTGCCATGTGTCCATCTCATTGACCCGCTGACAAGGGCGTCAGGTTTGTCAGAAGTTCAGGTCACAGTCCGGAATGACGCTGGTGGAAAGAGGATATTCACAAAAAAAAGGATTGTAAAACTGGTTCATAAAGTAGTGAACAAGATAATGTGAATCCATCCACCGTCTAGAATTGAGGGGGACAAGCACTATCCAACCCCAATACAAGACACAACACTCTTTAATAGGAAACTAAATTAGACGTGACAAAACATCAGCTTGGGAATTGTCACCGCCAGGGATAGCCCGGATAACAAACCGGTATTCCTGGAGTGCAAGACTCCACCTCGTTAATCGAGCATTTTTAGCCCTGTTAGACTTCAAGAATAACAACGGACGATGGTCCGTTTCAATTATAAACTCGGACATGAGTAGATATCGCGAAAATGCGTTTACAGCAAAAATGATAGCGAGGCACTCTCGCTCGATGATTGCATAGCGGCATTCCCTATATAGCAACTTGCGGCTGGCGTATAGACACGGCCGCAAGGTATCGTCTCGTTCCTGCAACAACACAGCTCCTAATCCCTTGTCCGACGCATCAGTGCGGACAATAAATATTTGGTTTATATCTGGCAGTATGAGAATGGGGGAAGTCGAAAACAATCGTTGAACGGTACGAAGTGTATCAGTACATTCGGTTGTCCATTTCACTTTGTTAGGAAAATTCTTTCTTGTGAGGTCCGACAACGGAGCTGTAAGCGAAGAAAAATTTGGAATGAACTTCCTATAATAATTAAGAAAGCCCAATAAACTACGAACTTCTTTCTTAGTTCGAGGGGCTTGGAGCTTTAAGATGGTAGTTATCTTCTTGTCATCAGGGGTCTGAACGCCGTGGGCAATTGTATGGCCCAGAAAATTAATTTCATTGTATCCCAAAAACACTTTACTGGGTTTCGCCGTAAGGCCAGCTCGACGAAGAGCAATAAAAACTTGACGTAGGGCTGCGAGGTGGCCCGACCAATCGGTTTGATAAATACAAATGTCGTCAAAATACGACAACACGGAATCCATATTCTGGAGCAATATTGTCATCATACGCGCGAAAGTGGCAGGGGCTGTAACTAATCCGAAAGGCATATAGCGCCACTGCATAAGACCCAACGGGGTCTGAAAAGCGGTATATTGCTTGCTATTCTCATCAAGCGGAATTTGCCAATAGCCTTTGGAAAGGTCAATTTTAGAAAAAATCGTTGCCCTCGCTAACTGCGCAAAAAGATTCTCCTGGTTGGGAATCGGTTCAGCGTCATATATCGTAACCTCATTAAGTTTACGATAGTCAATACAAAAACGCACTGTATCATCTTTTTTTTTCACTAAGACGATGGGTGAGTTATATGGGCTCGTTGATCGCTCTATCACTCCCAGGTGAAACATGTTACGTACCTCGGTTATTATAGTCTCCTGTGCGTGCAGCGGACGCGGGTATGGTTTAACAAAGACGGGTATATCCGTCTTTAATCTTATAACATGCTGTACCAATGAAGTATTACCTGGTAGATCAGTAAAGACCGTAGTAAACTCGTTAAGCAAATCTCTTATATCTTGTCTTTGCGATTCAGACAGATCTGGATTTATATGTACATCCGAAGTATTTTCAGAAGATTGCAGTGCGGGGATTGAATGCTCTATCTTAATAGGATCATCATCGTCAACTGAAACTAAGGCCGCATTGGCCTGAGCAACCACATTTCGGCGATTATTCTGACGATTATCATCGTCGGACAGGTACTGCTTTAACATATTTATATGGAACACTTTGTCCTGTCCGCGAATCTTGATAAGATAATTTACTCGAGAAAGTCTCTTTAGGACTTTAAAAGGCCCCTTCCATGTAAGAAGGAGTTTATTTTTCGTCTCCGGAAGGAGAACAAGAGTTTGGTCTCCGACGGCCAAGGTTCGCAATCGGCTACCCTGATCACGATATGCTTTATAAATACTCGCATGCGCAGTCGAAGATTTTTGTGCGAGCTGACATGCATTAAGAATTCGATGTCGCAAGTCTACAACGTATTGATATGCAGACCGCGTATCGTTGTCGTCGGTGTCTGATCCGGCGAATAAATCACGGAGTATGGCCATTGGACCACGCGGCTTGCGACCATACAATAATTCGAAGGGGGAAAAACCCGTCGATGCATTCGGTAGTTCTCGGTATGCAAAGAGAATAGCGGGGAGCTGTCGATCCCAATCATTCGGCTTGTCGGCCGAAACTCGCGCAAGCATAGCTTTCATGGTAGCATTCCATCGTTCACAGCAGCCATTAGACTGTGGGTGGTATGGAGATGTCAATCTTTGTTTAATCCCTACCAATTCCAAGACTTTCTTAAAAAGTTCAGAGGTAAACTGTGGACCTCTGTCCGATAAAATTTCAACCGGAAATCCAAGACGCGAAAAAACAATAATAAGGGCTTCAGCCACATGATCGGCTGAAATGTCTTTTAGTGGAATGGCCTCTGGCCAACGGGTTGCGTAGTCAATGACAGAAAGTATAAAGCGATGTCCTCTGTCTGACTTGTGTAGAGGGCCAACTATATCTACGGCAACGCGCTCAAATGGTCTGGAGACCATTGGCATCTCCTGCAGAGGAGCCCGCGATGCTCTCCCTTTAGGAGTACGTCTCTGACATACGTCACATGTTGATACGAACCGGTTTACATCTGCGTAAATACTGGGCCAAAAAAATTGCGATAGTATTCGAGACTTAGTTCTGGCTTTTCCTTGGTGACCCGCCAAGGAAGTGTCATGCGCGAGACGAATAATGTCGCGACGAAAAGATCTTGGTACTACAAGCTGCATAACGGTCTCTCGCTTATTCCGAAAATTACGATATAATAAGTCATCTTTAATAAGAAACTTAGAGGTATCCGGCGCTGTAGGATCAACTTTAGTAAACAAATGTTTCAATGTGGGGTCTGACTGTTGCTCATCATGGAATGCACTAGACGTTATGTTCAATTCAATAGTAGGGTTACTCAATGCACTGTCTGCTCGTCGACTCGATTGTAGGCGTGTTGTCGCACAAGCAACACTCTCATCCTCAGTCCAAATTTCCAAGTTACCGATAGGAAACTTTATTACTTGAGGTACATTCCCTATGATTAAATCAGCCACCGGATTAGGCAGTACACATGCGGTAACAATACCTGTGAGAAAAGGTGTATCAATATAAACTTCTGCAAGACGGAATCGCTCTACAGATCCGCCAAAAGTAATACAAGTTACATCCTTATCCAAAAATTGTGTTGGACGGACTAGTGACTGCCGAACGCCGATAGTCGTGCATCCGGAGTCACGTAGAACGGAAGCGCGAATCGCGTTCACGCGGCCCTGGTAAAATGTTAATTCATCCAGTTCATGTAGGGCCGACATGACTGGAATAGTCTTTGATTGCGATGAAGATTTATTAGTATAACCAACATCTGTATAGGGTGTAGATTGTACAGAGCAGGCCTTTGCCGCTCCCATTTTGACGTTACAAAATTTTTGTATGTGGCCTACCCTATTACACCTAAAACACATAATACGATGAGGATCGTTTCCACGATAAGGCAGACTCTGCGGTCTATCATAATCATGATTATTACTAAAATACACTCGCCGGGGCGGTCTCTGAAGCCAGTTATGTTGATGGCTTGGATAGTTGCCACGATAATACGGGCGAGGCTCGTAAAAAGAATGTCTCTGGTATCCTCGACGCGGGGATAAATCACTCCGATGCGGAAAATCCCGCGGTGTAAGAAATGACGAAGTGGGGGTCACAAAGGACTCCAGCTCTAATTTCTTTAACGTTATCTCACGCTTCCTCTGTTCTCGCTCCAGAGCCTCTTTTTCTCTTTCTCTGTCACTTTGTTCCTTTTCTCTCTCTCTTTCTTCTCTTTCTTTTTCTCTTGCTGCTAACCGATCCTCACGGTCTCGGTCATGCTGTAGGCCTATTTGTCGTTCGCACCACGAGGCGCGTTCTTCTTCTGGTATACCCAGGGCCTTGGCAGATTCAATGTATTTCAGAAATTCGGCCATAATGTGTATTAAAATCTGTTACTCGTATTGATTCGTATAGAATCAAAACACTGGCACGCTAATGTGTGCACAATTAGTAAGTATTTACCTACTGGTACGGTATACCGCGGTATCAATTATATTATCTCTAACCGTCACTCTCTCTCAATATTAATCCAGTGTCCTATGTTACCACTGCTTCGCGAAAAGAACGTTCTATCTCTCTCTGTAAATTGCAGGCAGTGTCACTTCCATTGCAAAAATTTTATCTCTCTCTCTCTGAATATGAATACTAGTAAGGCAGTGCCGTCTATTCCACTGCAATAAAATATATATGTATCGCCTTCAATGCGACAAATCAGTGTCTTGAGTGATCACTCACAAAATTTATGTCTCTCTCAACGCGATGAACCAGTGTCCTCTGTTATCACTGTCAAAAATGTATCGCTCTCTCAATGCGACGAATCGAAAATATATCTCTCTCTCAACGCGACAAATTTGGAATATCTCTCTCTTCTCAAAACGCGCACACGCAGTGTCGTCTGTTACCACTGCAAAAACTCTCAAAACGCGAACACGCAGTGTCCTCTGTTACCACTGCAAAATTATTCTCTCTATATTCGACGTGAAATTAGCACGCGACCAAAAATTTATTATCTCTCTCTCTCACCTATCAATACCAGATTACAATTCAACGTGGTTTTAGCACGTGAAACACACCAGGCATATATTGTAAACATAGCAATGTCAATATACTAGTTTAAAGTTTATAAGGAAGGAAAAGAAAAATACATTAAACAGGACGCTAGACTCACAAGGAAGACGAACGATAACACACCCTACAAGTCCTAACTTATGTTACAGAAAGTTTAAGAAAAAGACAAGAGAGACATCTTCCTAAAGAAATGTGAGGAAGCAAGAGAAACGCCACAATCTATACGAATAATGGATCCCTAATAGAACTATTCACAGTGAAGCAAATCCCCCCGAGTTATCAATAGCCACCAAGGCACTCCAATATCCTTCGTAATGGCAAAGAAGATATGCTATACTATGATCCCAACCAACCTCCCGCTCTTAAACTAAACATATAGTAAAGGAAAAAAAGCCTGGAAACACTGAGAGCGGAAAGCACCTCGCCCTCCTCAAAACTGACAATCAGATGGTTCACTTAACTTTCTTTTGAGGAATTCAGATGGTGATGTCCTCAATCCATAGCTCGTTCCAAGTCCAAAAAAAAATATCGTCTTTCTGACACAGGTAGATATCTAAGGTGAATGGTGTCCCTCGCCGGTGTCGTCGGGTCAATGGGATGATCAGCTCGTTATATGAGATTGAAAGAAAATGTCATATTAATACAACTTAACTATAACCTAAAGTAAAAAGGACCTGAAATCACAATGTTATAACAGTACAATATGAAATAATGGAATAAAATGCAATAGATGGATCTAAGGGTAAGTCTGTCAATAGGTTTTAAGAATAATTTATGTAAATGGCATGGCGTTCTTTAAGTTCTTTAGGGGGTCCCTCTCCAGTGTTACGAAGCTGGACTGATGGAATTATGACTGCATTTTAAATCGAGAGGTATTTACTATTTACTCTTTCGTACCATGCCACACACTAAGAACAATCTGAATAAGTTTCATCAACAGACCTGCAGGGCCACAAATTTAATTACATTAAATTTCCTAACAATTTTGGTCTAGATCTATTACATACTAAAAGACAACATCAGCAGCATCAAATGAAAATTCAATAATATGTCACTAGAAGTCTTCTCTAGATTCCTATATTGTTATGATCATTCTGACTCACTAACAATTTGAGTACTAGTTATATATCTCTCAGATATAGTCTGCCTACTATCTATCAAGCAATATACTAATGTCTCTGACGACGATGTCATCTCAGCTATTTGTGCCTACCGCTTATAATGGATCAAGCTCGTCAATATAAACTGACGTAGTTAAGTCTATTGGATCTACTCTAGGATGGGCTGGCAATCCCCAGCCTCATCCAGACAAATCAATCCCAATTCACAGATGTGTATGCCAAACATTCATACTAGTTGCAAGTCAATATAAATCGTTGTCTTGCATTCTTGGGTAGCACTCCTAGCATATGCGGCAATCCTGTCCTACTGGATAAATTATGTTCAGCTCCTCGTTCATTGTTGAATCATCAAAGGACAAACACTTACACTTGGTCCCTGGTATTAGAAAACCAGGGAACAGTAGACAATAGCAGTGGGCATATCTCATTCAAGCATATGGCTTCATCTCAATGTCTATAGTGGACTAGACATGAATCAACAGTCTTATGATTCTTCAGGCAGAATCGTGCCGACGCCTGCACAGATTGGAATTTTCTGTATGGAGTAATGGACATAGGTATGGCTACACTTTTATACTGTGCAGCCACCTGCAAACTACCGTCCAAATCCCTAGATTTGATTGGTGCATCCATGCGAGCTCATCTCGCAGTATTAATATATTCTACGTGGGAGTTGGTCACGGCCTTGTACTAAAAACAGACAAGGTCAATTTAAAATGTCAAAACAATTACTGAAATCTTTAAACCCTCGTGCTTTCTACATTTTATGTACGAATTTCTGAACGCGACTAAGCGTCTTAAACTATCTATCCTTATTCACCCCTTCTCTTCCCTTCTAAGTGTTCATCAAAATCACGGGGTCGAGAATTGCACTGTCACTCCTAACTTATCCATTTATTCTATCTCGCCCCACTTTCTTTCCATCTCTAAGAAAAAGTGTTTCAAAAACAAACTGTTCACGAGGACAGTTCAAGGACAAAATTACGCTGGTTATAATCAACGAGACCGTGAAAAATCAACCCCTTACAAGTCGTGACCCAGCACGGCATTTATATTACTTAAATCCTGACAGCCGGTATATCTCTTTGATGTCTCGCTGTGTGACTTGTTTCTTTCACTGTAGAAAATCGAGAAAGTCTGGAAGGTACTCTAGTATCCGAGATTACGCTAGGTCGGCATTGGAGTGATGTAAGTCTGTGACGTGTCTGTGTGCGATTGGGTGGCTTGCATGTGTCCCGAACAATCTAGGTCTGTTTCGTGCTAATGGGGCGGTTAAGCCACTCCGTGAATGTTCGGCCCTGTATATATAAGGGGGGCCAGGCGAGTAGGTGTGTGTGTGTTTTTTCTCATATTTTCAAGTCCCTGGTCCTATTGGGGGGTAGGATCGAGTAGTTCTTGGAAATTGGATTTTTCTCATATTTTCAAGTCCCTGGTCCTATTGGGGGGTAGGATCGAGTACCTAGTCTTCTCGGATAAAGACGAAAAAATTCGGAGGGCCCGTGTGCACGTTGCGCACGTTAAAGATACCTTGGCAGTTGGAAATCGTAAAGAGCAGGCCGAAAGGCCGCTGCCCGGACAAAATTGAAATTAATAGATTAAAATTTATCCATATCATCTCCCCCCCCCCCCCCGCCAGAACAAGAAATAATAAAACAAGTAAAGTGAGGTGTAAATGCCAAGGGCAGCGAACCTCCTAAAATAAAGACCTCAAATCATAGGTGTGTTTGTATGTGCAAGATCTAGTTATTCCTCATGTGTGCAAGTTCTAGTTATTCCTCGTGTTTGCAAGATCTAGTCTAAGTCATCGTTAGATCTGTGTGCCTTCCCCGTAAGTAAGTTGTGAGATATCCAGCGTTCATCTACAGTTATTAAACGTTAGTGTTAAGTGTTCATCTGATCCTGTTATTTATTTCTACAACAGTTCGAGACAGTTCGTTTTTAAAGGGTAGCAGTTCAGATCATCTGACTCTCCCTATCATAACGTGCTGAAATTGACATCAACTGTTACAATAATCTTAATACCTTTCTTTTTGTTATATATAAATAGACATATGAAACATTGAACCCCTCCTCCCCCCACCCCCCACACACACACACCTTTTCTTAAACAGTAGGATATCAAAAATGTCTTCAAGAAGGTCATGCAGTACATGTATTTCTATTTGCAATTATGTGAACAGGCTTGATTAAGTGATTTCGTGGTAGAAGAGGGTAGAAGAGGGCTGGAAGGGGGTGGGCGATATTGAGGGGGCCTACTCCCCCTGACAGAGACAGAAAGGGGAGGGGGCTACGGTAAAGAAAACTGATATCATACAGGGATTCTTAGTTCATCCTTTAGCACAAAAATATTGATCTTTTAAAAAAGAGACATGAAATATGAACGCAAGACAGGTTTAAGCAAATGTATTTTGCACTAACTAGATCTATAGATGATGTTCCCGGCATTATCCGGGATAAACCTGTGAACCCACCAAATTATCTCTCTTTCTTTTTGGTCAATAAAGCTTCCCACATTCTACAGTCTTACTACAGACTTCATGCGTTCCAGAGCACTACTCACTAATTTCTGATAGGGAAATTGTGCGCACATAAATGAACGCGTATTAATATATCGTTCAGGGTGCAATGGGCTTACTACTGGGAGCCAAAACAAAGATCATTGTATTTTACATTTTTACAACTTTCTTTTACTTAAAAATACCTCAAACTTGAATCAACACAATCGGTCGATACCAAAGCGATTGGACTCAATTAGTTGACGCTTAAGATCATTAATTTTATACTTTTTGAAACTGTCATTTAGGCTGTAGCATCGAGCAAAGAAAGGTCAAAATTGTATCACAATGATGAAGTTCCCGGAATTATCCGGGATAATCATGGGAACCCGCTGTTTTCTCTCTCTCTCTCTCTCTCTCTCTCTCTCTCTCTCTCTCTCTCTCTCTCTCTCTCTCTCTCTCTCTCTCTCTCTCTCTCTCTCTCTCTCTCTCTCTTTGGTCTGGAAAGCTTCCCATAAATATTCTACAGTCTCTCTACAGATTTTATGCACACCAGAACGCACTCATTTCTGGTGGGGAAATTGCCCGCACCGAACTGAACACGTATTAATACATCGTTTCCGGTGCAGTGAGCTTACTACCGGGAGCCAAAGCAAAGATCATTGTATTTTACTTTTTTGCGACTTTTAATTCAAAAAATACCTGAAACTTGAATAAACATAGGCCTAATCCGTCGACACAAAAGCGATTGGACGGGATTCGTTGACGCTTAACATCATTAATTTTATAATTTTTGAAACTGTCATTTAGGCTGTAGCATGGAGCAAAAAAGGGTCAAAATTGTATCACAATGATGAAGTTCCCGGAATTATCCGGTATAATCATGGGAACCCGCTGTTTTATCTCTCTCTCTCTCTTTTGGTCTGGAAAGCTTCCCATAAATATTCTACAGTCTCTCTACAGATTTTATGCACACCAGAACGCACTCATTTCTGGTGGGGAAATTGCCCGCACCGAACTGAACACGTATTAATACATCGTTTCCGGTGCAGTGAGCTTACTACCGGGAGCCAAAACAAAGATCATTGTATTTTACTTTTTTGCGACTTTTAATTTAAAATTACCTGAAACTTGAATAAACATAGGCCTAATCCGTCGACACAAAAGCGATTGGACGGGATTCGTTGACACTTAGGAAAATTAACTTTATAATTGTTGAAACTGTCATTTAGGCTGAAGCGTTGAGCTAAAAAAAAGGGTCAAAATCGCACCACAATGAATTACTCCCACCACTATTTTTTTTTATAATAAGATAATAAGATTACAAAAACTTTTAATGAGCAGTTTGAAGTGGTGGCCCACATTTCCCAGTGACCCCGGCCCGCTACCAGCTCTGCATGCACAGTTAAGATAAAACAAAAAGAAAAAGTTGCATGTAGCAAAGCCCCGCGGAAGAAATTGTACAGAAATGATACGACCAAACGCAAAAGAAAAGGGAAAAGCCAAATCAAGCTTTCCGTTGGTTAACCTTCATCAGGAAAAAGAAGTTACAGGATGGAAAATTGAACCACTAGGCCTAGGCTAATACAACTGAACAAATAAAACAAATGTGTAGAATGTAAAAAGCAAACAAAAAAAACGCGACCGGCCCTGCACTGCGGCGACGACGTGTCTGCTCCAGTTGTAACTGGGCTGCAATGACACTAGGCCTAAGGCAAATTTCCCAAATGGGATTAAAGAAGTATACAAAATTTAAAAGAAAAAAAACGAGGACTTAGCTGCGAGTCCAGGCGTGAATTTTTGGAGCGCAGCAAGTCCGAAAACTTGTGTTGCCTTCGCCTTTCCTTTGAGTTTCATTGCATCGTTTTTGCTATTTCTTACACGAGGCTTTGCTACATACAATGTTTTCTTTCGGAATTTTGAATTTGCTTCAAGCCGATCTGCGGCTCCACAAATTTTCTGTGGTTTTTATAATATTTCGTCAGTTTGCACGGGCCTGCCTGTGGCCAGTGATCTTCTTTTCTTTGACCCTTCCTATTCCAAACTACAAACAAACTTAGAATTTGATTGAAATCGCATGTTCCTCTGTTCCAGGACTTTTGCCTAAGTATGATGCGCAGGGTCGTGCACAAACTGGCGTACTACACTCACTCCCGTTTCAAGCTGTTCTGCGTCCACCTACGTAACATCTTTTTCATCCAGAGGGACAAAGAAGCGCTTCAGGACATACTAGCGTATACTGATATCCTATTTCTGACCCCTGAGGTAGATTTCTTAATTGGTCAGGCACGAACAAAAGGGTGAAGCTGGACAAGGGTTGGATTTGGGCAGAGGGAAAGGGTGGCGGGGGCTCAGCATCGCCTGGACATTTCCAATACATTAAGATGTTAGAAGAAAAGGACGACTGGTTGAATGTGCACTCAGTGACTTATACATAGTACGCCACTGTGTGCACAGGAGTGAAATGCCAGCCAAATCTGGGAGGTAAAATATCGTGGACACCCACACTGGATGTGATACTTACCAGGTGTTTAAAAAAATATATTAATTCATTTGAGTGCTCCATTTTGAGAATGGCGAGAGACAAAACACCAAGTCTCGTCACCGTGCCCTTAAACTGTACAATCAGTTGTGGCCACTTTCGAGGAGGTGCAAACAAACTTTTATTTTAGCACAACTGGTCTAGTTACGATGAAGTTTGCAAAGTTTTTCAATTATTTCTAGGCTTGGGAGTCTCTAACCAAAATCATTCGATGTGGCTATGAATATTGTTGAATATACATGTACGGTGAAAAACTGATTTTACGGATGTCTGAAATGCCAGTCTTAGGGTCAGGCGTCCATCTACCACATACAAAGTAATTTAGTAATACACAGTTTTACATGTGTGTTGGAGGAGACATTAATTCCAACTTTGCAAGACCCAGTCTGTGATTTGGAACCTGAAAGTTGACACAAATAAATGACATAAATGTACCTGAAACCCCTATAGAATGTTTCAGCCATCCTGACTTCACAAATGTTAAAGGTTTGCCACTCCCAGATTTATTTAAACTTGAGGAATGGAGTAAACGGTCCAAAATGAAACCCCAGTAGTACTAAATTTCAGACGTGGAAAATTTGTCCATCAGTCAGTATGCAAATTGAACAACGACAATATTAATTGTGTAACGTTTTTCTTTCTTTTGTTTTTGTAATTTTCACCCCAGTGTGCCGCGACAGTTGTGCAACTGTATCAAATTCCGGTAGGTTATTTCATGTGGTTTTTGTCCTTTGTAAATGTAGTGTATCCATTCCCTGTCGGCCACACACGTGCACGGATACGTACACACGGGCACACAAACACACTCACACACAGATTGTACACCCATACTCTTGGGCAATTCTTGTGTATCTGACAAGGCGACTGACCTTTAGTGACTTAATCTCATTTCTGTCAACACAACAATGTCGCTGACATTCATTTATAGGCCTATCAATGTACCTATACACAAGAAAGCATCCACCAAACATAAACAGACATCTGTAAGTTAGACCGTACTAGTTCCTGACTTCCTGCGCCTCATTTATTGATTTGGGTTTGCCCTGTCATCATAGACGTCGTTTCTTTCATATTGGACAGTGGATTTTATCATGCAATTACATAAAGTGTATATTTTCTCACCAAAGACATTGTTTCGAGCTGTTTTGTCTTCTTTGCACTTAACATCACAACAGTTACATGCTCATTATCCCAATCTTTACAGCCTCTACATTTTTTGGCTGTTTACATGGGTAGCGCAGCAGGTGACATGGACCTCCCCGATTCACACCACTGTGTTTGAATTTTGGATAGATCACGAGACGTCCAACTCGCCAGATGTGTTTTTCGCGAGCGCACGACCTGTCTCAACATTTTTAACTAACACGGCTTTATGGAAATCCACTGGCCACGGATTATCATGAAATGAATTCTCATTGCAATTATTAAATGACAGACACACACACAACACAAATCCATGAGGGGATTAGTGGGCAAGGAATGCTCATTTTCCGTTTCCAAACATAGAAATTAAATACATGTAATGACGGCTAACCATCCGAGAGCCTTGCGGAGAGGAGTAAAAGAGAAGCGTTTTTAACGAAATTTGTGCCACCAGCGAAGTCAGGTTATTATAGAGAAGCTGGCTCCAATCTCGTGAAAATAATGCATTAATTTACCTGAAATTCCGTTACTCCCTAATTTTATCCATCTGGTTCAAGGTGGTTCATCCTCATTTCTCTCTGTCATGAGTGTGCTTGTAGGAGTGCAAAACTCTGGCGACTAACACATCTGATTTTCTTCTCCAGGAACCCAAGACTGTAAGTATAAAATCTCTTTCCAATTTGTATGAGATACATGTATATAAATTGCAATGTTGTTGTTTTGTTTTGTTGTTGTTGTTTTCTGTTTACTATAATCTTATGAAGTCGGTCAAGCTGTGCATATATAAATACTTTTTAATTCAGTGCAGATATTTTATTTCTCGCCACAAAGCAGAGAATTCTCTGTTTGCTGAAGTACCGGTGTAACAGGCCATAATATACTCCCCGGCCAGACTATACCCGGGGTTAAAGTGGCCTAGCCTTTTTTATACCCCGAGTATATTCTGGGCTAGGCCAGTTTATACCCCGAGGTATACTTTGGGCTAGGCCAGTTTATACCCCGGGGTATACTTTGGGCTACGCCCGACTATCCCCCCCCCCCCACCCCCGGTCCAGATTATACCCCTACATTCAGACAAGCAAAATATTCAACATTCAGTTTTTATTTCCACTCGTGTGGCACATCTTTATCTATACTAATAAAAGTGAAACTTTACGACAACTGCAGCGCGCCTATCGCTACTCCTCTGTTAATGCTGATTCGGTGGCCCTCAGATTTTATACAGCGCTTAGTACTGTCTGTCGTCGTGTCGCCGGCACAAAAAATACCAAAAAAATTAATAACTCGCAGAACGTTTGTATTAGTTTCTAGGTTGCGACACATTGTCGTTCGATCTAATTTTTCGGCAAATTAATGTAATTGAGATTGGTTCTGGTGCCTGTACATAGAGATACTATAATAAACTAGAGTCCGCACGCATGCACAAGTGCAACGCGTCGCAGTGGCCCCAATTGGCCTACATGCGCGCCATGTTGACTTGGGAAGGATTCGCTAGCGAGCAGGCGCTGGCTGTTCGACGTCTCAAGGAATAGTAATCCCATCCCCGCCTATAATTATGTCAAAGTCATAATAGATATACCACAAATACGATGCAACACAGACTGTTGTTGCGGAGACAGTTTTTTTTTTACGTAGAAAGCTAAAGCTGAACAGTGAACACCGCAATATTTTCTGTTGGTTTTGTAATCAGACTACGTCCCCCAAACAACGTTCTTCAAAATAACAAGTTCATAACTGGCAAAACTAGTAAGAGTCATGAAAATTACAACATGCATAGCTTTGAAAAGAAAATCATGAGAAGGGCATGTTAGTAGTATATAACAAGGAAAAATGTTCGCCTTCATACAGAAACAAAAAATATATATATTTTAGAGGTATAACTGAATCATATAAAGAAAGAAAGAAAGAAAGAAGAGAATAGACATGAAAACTTTCAATTTTCTTCTCTCTCCGCACCAGCTTTTTCTTGCTATTTCTTAATTCAGCGGCCTTTGCACAGCTTTCTTTTATTTGCATAAATTAATATCTGCCTTTGTCCTCTCAAGATGATCTTCGATTGAGTGGTGGGCATATGAGTGATCTAGATCATACATACATGCCTTGGCGGGGGGGGGGGGGGTGTTCAGCTCTCTGGATTTTTCCTCTTTTTGGGAGATGGTCTTCTTGGAGTTGGCAGTTTCTGCTTGAGGGGAGGATAATTTTCGAAAACAGATGGAATTGCCTTTGGTCTTAGCGTCTGTTTATCGAGCCCTGCGTAATTGTCAGAGCTTAGGAAGCGAGCACTACACACTTAGTCATTCTTTGTTGGATACCAAGGCTTCCCATTCTCAGTTTGTCTACTTATTCTTGCAATCCATTTAGCCAATCTCTCAGATTCCTTCCACGGAAAGCAAAAAAAAAAAAAAAAGCAAAAAAATAAGTCACAATAAAAAATTGTTGTTATTGTTTGATAAATAATATCGACTGGCACGTTCCATATTGTTGTATTATGTGCATCTTTGCCTTTTCAGGAAAATGAGGATTGAAAATTCGAAGAGTTGTGTAACATCTGGGGTTTGTTCCAGACCTTTCAAAATCGAAACTTAAAGATTGGAATGACACTTATAATGAAATGAGGAGTGAGAGAACCACTTTCATGACAAAGGCTAAAAAAATCAGCACAGTGTCGCAAACAACAATATGGCAATGCCCCACGATATACTCATATTGATAAATATATTACAATAGGTTTTGATCTTTAGCCCTTCCCTATTGTCAATCCAATGCACTAAATGATCAAGTTGTTTGGACATACGTTTTATTCATATCAAAGAGGAATTAGGCCTACGGAGATAACCTTGCCACCCAGTCCCATCATGGCTGTCTGTTTTAACTGAGACAATCCAAAACACAAGGGTGATGGGGGTGGAAGGAGCATGATGCAGTACGATGACACGTAAATCTAGACATTATTAACCCAGAGCATTTAGCATCTTATCTCCTTGAAACTGAGCCATCACTGTGCAGTCAACTCGGGGACGCTTCGGCACTTGTTCATAAAAGACCCAGGTCTTTGATTCTCTTCTGTCTTTCCTCTCCCCGCCCCGAGTCTTTCCTGTGTTTCTTCGCAAGTGTGTAATTATAATTATGACAAATGGATGTACAAATCACAGATGGCGTGCGTGGGAGAGATTGAAAGACGTTGTTATCGTAAACTGGGCTTGCTCAGCCTTAGATGGGAAGGACAGAAGGATAGAAATGATTTATGGAATTCTCAACCATCTTGCATTTGCATACAGAAAAAAAAAACCTCTGACTTCCGAAATCGCCACCCCAAGTCAAAATGGCCGCCACGAGACTATAATAGTTCCACGTCGTGTGACACCGTGCGCACTCTAGTGTAATAATATCTCTATGTGTCTGTATCACACTTACAAAACAACTTCCGGTTAGGACTGGTTTGAACGATGAGATTGGGTTAGACTATCAAGTATGAAACTTTGTGTGGTTCTCAATGTGCCTAGACTGGGAAAAAGAAAGGGTCTGGAATTGGGAGATTGACGCTGCAGGGCCAAAAGTACAGGTTTGTGTTTTCAATATGCCTAGGAAAATATTATAATATTTCTTTTCCATTAACACATGACGTTATCACTTCCTGCGATGTGCAAACAAACTAACCCGTGCGCAAATCATAGCCATTTGACGGATGCTGGCGGGACGCGCAGGACGTCAACGCGCAGAGTGAGAGCAGTAAAACGCATCTAAAAACAAACAAACAAACAAAAATAAAATAAAGCTAAAGGAACAGGCAAAATGAAGCAGGTCCATAATAATCACCCAGAACTGAAACTAATAAGTCGATTTATCCCGGGCAGGGCCGGGAACTCAGCTAGTTCACTATAATACATAACTGCAATCAATGTCGTGCAAAGAAAATCCCGCGACTTAAACCATGGGGTAAATAAAATGCATACTTTATACAAATAAGCTGTTAGCAATTCACCTACAAGATTCCCAGAGCTGCTGCGAGTTCCGTATTTTTTTTTTTTTTTCGAGCATTGTTGGGGAGTGGATGGAACATTCTGGCTGATTTAGGCTTTTTGATAACGCATATCTCTGTGGTGCTGGTCTTGTCTTGTACCTTCTTCTTTGTTCTCTTGGGTGGCTGGATTTGGTTGACACAAGTCTTATCGGGAATGAGGTCACTGGTGGGCCGGGAATGTCTGATTTTAATGACGTAGCATCTGAATAGATTTTGAGATTGCTACAGTGATAAGTGTTAGGGCCTATTCCACGCACAGTTTCTCCGGACAGGTTTTTTAACTGAAGCCAGGCTTCAGTTTCACTGCAGTTCAACTGCAGTTGATCGTTTAACTGAAGATGTAATAGCATTTCTTTAAAACTGCAGACGGACTGCAGTTGGGTGTGTATGCGCGAAGGTAATCAAGCTAAACTACACAGCACACAAGAGTGATGGCGGATAGCCAGATACTTGATCTCCTTGCTATAGAATCTAATATTTTTTTTAAATAAGCATTTTAAAAGGGCGTGTACGCGATGGCTTTGCTAAATTTAATGCGCTGATTTGAAAAATGCAATTCATTTTAAAATCGGATGACTTTTAAACAAATTTGATATTTCTCGAAACGGCGTTCTAGTAGAATACGTCACTGGGCGCCATGCCGTCTAGGACTGAAGCAGCGGACGTACGGTAAAAATATTTGGCTGGCCAAATATTTCTGAGCATGAGGCTAGACTGCAGTAATTCCGGATTAATGACGCAATACTGACGATGGTTTTGTGATCACACGCGCAGGTTTAACTGCAGACTTGCTTCAGTTTAACTGCAGTCAGACTGCAGTCAAAATCCTGTCCGGAAAAACTGTGCGTGGAATAGGCCCTTACAGTTTTTCCGGACAGGTTTTTTAACTGCAGCTAGGCTTCAGTTTCACTGCAGTTCAACTGCAGTTGATCATTTAACTGAAGATGTAAAGGGCCTATTCCACGCACAGTTTTTCCGGACAGGATTTTGACTGCAGTCTGACTGCAGTTAAACTGAAGCAAGTCTGCAGTTAAACCTGTGCGTGTGATCACAAAACCATCGTCAGTATTGCGTCATCAATCCGGAATTACTGCAGTCTAGCCTCATGCTCAGAAATATTTGGCCAGCCAAATATTTTTACCGTACGTCCGCTGCTTCAGTCCTAGACGGCATGGCGCCCAGTGACGTATTCTACTAGAACGCCGTTTCGAGAAATATCAAATTTGTTTAAAAGTCATCCGATTTTAAAATGAATTGCATTTTTCAAATCAGCGCATTAAATTTAGCAAAGTCACCGCGTACAAGCCCTTTTAAAATTCTTATTTAAAAAAAATATTAGATTCTGTAGCAAACATTTTTTAGCCTTCACTAAAAACTCAAATTACACAGCACGCACTGAGCACTCCTACTATACACAAAATTCTGGGAAACGCTGTGTCGTGTGTTTTGCGTAGCACGTGTGTAGCAATCTAGATTCTAGGCTCTGGTGGTATAGTGCAGATTTCATCATGGCGTGGACTAGAGAGGTTACACTGAACTTCCTGGCTCTGTAGAGAAGAGGAGTGTTTGTGGAAGGTGAAGAGTAAATTGTATAGCAACAAATTTGCTAGGGAAAATGCATACGACAAATTGGTTGCATTTTGTAGACAATTTGAAGTCTTGGAGACTCCTGCCCGTAGCAAGATGGCGGAGAGTTGCGGTCACACTTTCATGGGGGCTTATAGCTTCTCGCATCACTGTTGATTGCTTTGTTATCAACGGTGAAACAAGAGACAACAGGTGTAAATACGTCTCCTCATCCATTCTCATAAAATTATTGAAATCTTCTGGGAACGCTCTTATCTCTGCCAAGAGATTTACATGTGAAAGGTCAGCCCTCTTTAAAAGCCAATCCTTTGACCAAATTTTGCGTGGTCTTCTTTTTTTCTTTCTTTTATTCAAAACAACATAAATTGCAAGGAGATCAAGTATCTGGCTATCCGCCATCACTCTTGTGTGCTGTGTAGTTTAGCTTTATTACCTTCGCGCATACACACCCAACTGCAGTCCGACTGCAGTTTAAAAGAAATGCTATTACATCTTCAGTTAAACGATCAACTGCAGTTGAACTGCAGTGAAACTGAAGCCTGGCTGCAGTTAAAAAACCTGTCCGGAAAAACTGTGCGTGGAATAGGCCCTTTAGAACCTTGTCCGTCCTTACATTCCTAAGCTTGAAACGTCCCTTCCCAAGGGATTTAACAACTGTATATTTAATTTGCATACAAAACATCCTTAAAATGACTACGAGTCCGTTAATTATTTCACCCATTGCAATTAAGTGTATGTCAGTGCCAAACAAACAATACGATGCAAGTTTTACTCAAGGGCAACCAACTTAAAAAAAAACAAAAAAAAACTGTATCAATGAACATGGGTGAAATAAGGGTTAAAGTTAAATCATATCAGTTTGAATGGATATTCAACCCAGAATATATCAATACACATTAATGCATGTTTTTTGCTCTGAACTGTGTTATAATTTCCGGGAGTCAAGAATATGACGCCCGATGACAGTGATAAAAACGATTTAAACTAAGATTGAAATAAACTGTGGTCTTGGCTTGTTATACAAAAACAAAATTAGGGGGTATAATCTGGCTGGTGGGGAATGGTCCGGCCTGACCTAAAATATACCCCGGTGTATAAAGTGGCTTAGCCCATAATATATAACGGGGAATAAAATTGGCTAGGCTCCTTTAACCCCTAGTATAGTAAAAAAAATTGGGGGGGGGGGGGGGGGAGGCGAGGTATAATCTGGCCTGCTATACCAGGGTTAAAGTGGCTTAGCTTATTTTATACCCCAGGTATATTCTGGACTAGGCCAGTTTATACCCCGGGGTATACTTTGGGCTAGGCCAGACTATACCCCACCAATCCAGATTATACTCCCAAATTCATATATGCAAAATATACGTATTCAAGATACAACATTATGTTTTATTTGATTTCATTCGCAAGTGATACCTCATTATTCACTATAACACATAACTGCAATCTTTCATATGCCCTGCAAACTAATCCAATGCCTTTAAACCATGAGCTACATGAAATGTATATTTTTCTACAAATAAGCCATCAAAAAATTTACTAACAAGAAATGTTGTTTATACACCATGATCCATCGAACTTTTGCCGTAACATATCACTTTATACAATGCGCTACTGTTGTCTCAGTGGATTTACTTTGGCGGTTTACACAACCATCAAGGCTACTTTACTAAAGCTTTTTGTCCAGTTCTGCTTGAACAGTTGAAAACATTTAACACATTTTACGTATAGTTGATACACACATATTGCTGCTTATAGATTCTAGAATGATGTGTAGGCCTACACTGTCATTTTTACATTCCCTCTTATCTTCATATTATTCCAAGATGATGATGATGACTCTGATGTTGATACCGGTATTTCTCTTTATTTTCAAGTCTAAATAAGATTAATTTGGTGTTCTCATTGTTATTATTGTGTATTGTTGGTTAGCGTTCTGTAACGTTTCAAGTGGATCTGGACAGATGGAGTTCATCATGTGAAAAAATTTAGTGTGTAGTTAGTTTTATGGGAAGTATTTAATTTCTGCTGGAGTATACACCATGGATGATGGAACTATCATGGAAGTGCACCATCTGTCAGTTGGGTTATTAAAATGTTTTGTATCTACGCGTGTTCTTTCCCGGCCTTTTCTCTCTGTATCATTATAACTTTGTATGTAATTGTTCTGACATATCAAGCATATTTCTGATTTTCAAAAATTAAAATAAAATTCAGATGACTTTAGATTTATGAATCTTATAATTATTCCATACCAAGTGTATGTCAGTGGTGCCAAACAAGAAAATACAACGTATGTTTACTCATGGACAACCAATTATAAAAAAAAAACAACAGAAAAGCAATAGCAATATCAACGGACACAAGTAAAATTAGTATTAAAGTCTAATCATATCAATTTGAATGAATTTTCAATTCTTTTGTATGTCAGTGCTTTTTAAAGCATGTTTATTTCCTCTAAAATGTATCTTAATTTACAGGGGTCTCGAATGTATGCATTAATATGATACCTGATGACAGAGAACGATTTAAACTAAGGTTGAAATAAACTATGGTCTTGACTTGCTTCAAAAAAAAATATTCTAGCCCAGAATATACCCCAGGGTATAAAATAGTCTAGGCTACTTTAACCCCGGGTATAGTCTGGCTGGAGTATAATCTGGCCTGCTACACCGGGACGAACAACTCACCAAAAACTAAGGTTGAAATAAACTATGGTCTTGACTTGCTTTAAAAAAAAATATTCAAGCCCAGAATATACCCCAGGGTATAAAATAGTCTAGGCTACTTTAACCCGGGTATAGTCTGGCGGGGGTATAATCTGGCCTGCTACACCGGGACGACCAACTCACCAAATTCCTTCCGTTGCGCTGAGCGCGCATCAATGATGTCAGCAAAGCATCAATGCTCATCATATTCCACATAAAACGGAAAATGCTAGCTTTAATATCCATCATGATGACTTAGCAATACGCGCACAGCTTGCGGACTTGAAAACTTCGTACATTTCACTTCGAAACCCAGCTGAAGAGCCCAGAGCCGTTTCAGTTTCGTTTCGTTAAAGCACAGTATCACCTCTGTTTTCTAGTGCTGCAGGAACGCGAAGGAACGAGCTCGAACTCTGAGTCACTGGGTCCGATCACTGTCCCATAAAACTTGCACTGTGATTCTGAGTGACGGTCTTAAGAGAGCCCATGTATACACAGGTAAGATCCAAAAACTCCCCAGGAAATGTGCCAGTAAGGACATTCATGTTGATGTACCAACGCCCAGCAGTGTATTAGTTTGTTTCAGTTAACGCCACAAAAAAATGAGAGTCATTTTTATATTAAATTAAATTTTTTTAACCTCAAAAGATCTGATGTGAAAACTAACTAAGTCTTTCAGTGAGAACATGGCAAATTTATTTCTGTCGCTTCCACACTCCGCCATGATAATCATAGTCAATAGCATTACACTAAAGTATCGGGTCTTTTGTGACTATGTATATGTTACTTATTCCTACCACCACCACCCCCCCCCCCCCCCGAAAACAAAAACAGAAAAATCCACCGTCGACGTTGCACTGTGGCGACGACGTGTCTGCTTTGAAATTAACATAAGACAATGTGCTGACTTCACTTGACCCTAAAGAACGTGCGCTTCTCTGCGGTGCACAGCGGTCTACATTTCAAGTTTGATGGGAGGGGGGAGGGGGGGGGCAGGCACGCAGGAATAACCAAGTATGGGCTAACTAAATTTATCTTTGATGACCTCAGTCATGAACGCTTGACAGCTGATCGCTGGGTATGGGAGAAATAATAGATCTACTGTATGTTCAACTGTAGGCCTATGTGTTAAGGTTTGTGGGTTTACATTTTTTTTCCTGATACATGTATTTCTAAAAGTGTAATGTAATTTACGTTGATCCACTTAATGAGCACACACGATTGTATTGTAGTGTACGTACATAAATAAATTTGACAACAAAAAAAAACAACTTTTCAACATAATTGCAAACGCCAGGACCCCCCCCCCCCCCCCCGTACATTTGCACTAGCACTTTAGCAGTACAAATCTGGCATTCTCAAGCTCCAGTAGTTGGAAATCCTTTTAGAACAAACTCAGGGGTGTGAATTTCTCAATTTCAGAGATAGACACTTCCACCAGTATCCATTACAGGTCTGTTTTCGCCAAGGATTGCACTGTGGACGATCTATTTGGCGTGCAAGCAGCTTTTGTAGGAGGTCAGTAGGGACAGTTGAAAACGGAACAGTTTCCGTGTTCACGTTCGTATTTGGTTTGTAGTCAGACCAGGCGCACACGTGCGACTTGCTATCGTATCTTTGTTTCATGTTCCCATTGGTTCCAAGGATCCATAGGGAGTTCGTGTCTCGCAAGTGTGTACATCTCCAGTTTAAAATATGCCACGCCACTGTGACACGACAGTGACACAACGAAGTCGTATGTGTGCGTAAAAGGCCTACAGGGTGGCAATTTAGAACTTGCACATAGCAAGGCTTTTGAAAAGTTGGTCCTTCATTGGATAGCTCGGATGAAATGGCCTTTGTCCATGAGATATGAAGCAGAGTGAAGAAATCACTTTACCCAGTCTGTGAATTCAATGTTGCAATAAAGGGATGGAGATCATAAAGACTTTTTTTTCCCTGCATGTGTGCAACTGCCAGTGTGCCAGTGTGCATGTTTGCGTGATCGGTGTGTTTTATGGTGCATTGTGTTTATCACATGTGGGCTTACATGTATTTTGACACAGAAAGGTTCGTGGACATAGATTCTGAGAAAAGCACTAACTTTTCTTAGAAGTAAAGTACAGTCTACATGTATCATGTATAGATCTAGTGTGTGAATTTTTAAAACAAGCTATGGGCTGGCAGTAGGATTTAGCACAAAGCTGACAAAAGTGAAAATGTGGCCGCAAAAAAAAAAAAAAAAAGTCAGTTAGTCAAGCAAGAAAGCTACATGATGAATTCTAGAATGATGAAAATAAAGTAAATGTCAGCTAGTATTCGGTCACTCGGGGTCTTCATTGGACTGAAAAAAAAAAAAATATAAAGATTTTCAGGGAGAATTTGCTAAAAACTAAAATGAATACAGAATTTAAGAATTTGCTACACCAAGTTATGATTGGCAAAATCCTTCCCTGTCCTCCATCTTTTGTGTCTTTGTGTTCCATGTATTACGTATTACTGTCTCCAGGATTCATGGCTATGATGATTCAAGGACATCAGATTGAACCCTGCATTCACTGCGGGTTTTACTGTAGCAGCATCGTGGCCAGACAACGGGGGATGGTTTTTCCCTTCAGCTTCAGCAGGAAAGAGATGCTGATGCCACTTTGCAGACTGCTAGAAGTTCTTAGTGAATCGGGGGGAAAAGAAAATCAGTTCATCAAGAGGGTTGGGGTTAAGAAATCATACCATAGTGACATGCCGTTTACCATTTTTCACACGCCGTGGACAAAGCAAGACACGGAGGTGATGCAGGAGGATCTGTATGGTGCCAGTAAGAATATGCCGCAGTCTCCAGTGTGAGACTCAGATCTCGTGAAAGGCAAAATCAGACAAGTTCTTTATTCGATTTATAAATTATCTTTATTCTTGTTAACAATGCGTTGGCATTAAGTTTATTGTGGGACGACCAGTTCAATGCACAACTGTTTTTTGATTAATCAAGTACATGTATGTTGCTAACTGATGTGTTACTGAATTGTATAGTTTTGTTTTGAAGTATTCGCTTTCAGCCGGGTCATTCCATGGATGGATTTGTTGGCGATTTGAAATTATCAGTGTTACGCAAAAATCTGACTCAGTGCCCATCTCCGTTCATCCCATCCGGTGCTGACTTTCTCGATCCGTAACCTGGTGGCATTCATGTTTCAATGTCAAATTCAAACAGTCGATCAAAATTTGGCATAATTTCAAAGAAGTTTCGGACGTGAATCATACCGAATCCAAATCGCACCGGCGCACTCAGTTCTGTATTACATACATGTATTGAGTTTGCACATTCATTTTCGGATGCCCAGTTAAGGTTAAAATGTACGTGATTTAAATTCGATGAGGAACCTGATAATGTGTGTTCGGTTTCCATGTTTGGTGGAAGTCGGAAGTATTGTTTATCATGTTTTTACTCTCTCCGTGTTCAATATGTGATGAAATTACTGTGTGTATTGATCTATTCATGACGGAAATAATTTTATCTGGTTTGTTTCAGAATTTCATAAGCACACGACTACTTTAAGCAGTTAATAAAATTGAGATTTTCACATCATATTTTAAATTGTTTGTTACTAATGTTAGTAAGTGAAAGGGCAAATGGAAGGTTGAATGTTGAAGATATTTATGTAGTGTGCTTACATGTGTGCAATGGCCGTGCTACAGTCAGTTCAGTGCAACTTTCTGGGCCTCGTAATAAAAATACCATGTACGTGTTCGGGTGTTCATGTTAACTTTTTACCTGCAGCTGTACTACCATTAGCCAACTGCTTACTCTTACGATATCAGTTACCACTTCCAAAGCAGAGTCCCTCATTATTTTCCAGATTTTGATGGCGATCAATCCAAAACAATGAAATACAAGTAGTTCTGAAGTTATGAAAGTACTCTGCTGGCTGTGGAGTCCAGGTGTTAATAATACATGTACCAAGTGCGGCTGCAAGTTGGGCAAATCAGAGCTGCGGAGAATTCCCAAACAAAGTCACATGTCCGCCTTTAGGCAAAACAAGAAATGATAGGTTTCGTTATCTACTTGTACAATAATGACACACGGATGAACCGTCTGAATACAATAATTATAAAGCAAAGGGGGTGAAAACATGCTCTACTGGACAGATGGGATCCTTAACTGCACCATGTTCAACCACGAGAGGAAGAACAGAATTATCCAACAGGTTATCGATCGGTTGTATTCACAAGAAAGTGTAACAGACATAAGTGGGTAAAATAACAATGACACAATTTAAAAATTTGAAATAATTTATTGGAAACAAATTTCACATTTTAATTTGGAAACCAATAATGAATAATGTTGGACAAATGTACTGACAAATACATCATAAACACATGATGAAAAGAACAAAAAGTGTGGGGTGACAGTGTTTCATAATCCAACAATACATGTAAGTGTGTATAACGGGGAGAGGGGAAGGAAATCTGGTTTACATTAAAAAAAAAAAAAAAAAGGTGGTACTCTGGTGTGGATTCTTCTGTACAACAACAAGTTAAAAAAACTACATGTTACACAAAAATCCAATTCAAGGTAACTCATATAACTGTGACAATCATGAAGACATCCAATTTCACACCATGTTCATTAGTTTCTACTCTCACAGTACACAAACCCTCAAGTCAATCAATGTGTGATTGTTAACTGTTAATATGATGGAGAATGAGAAATAAAAAGATCTCATTTTATAACAAATAAATGGGCACTCTTGAACCAACTGGTTCGTAAAAATGCATGGTTTTTTGTTTTTTTTGATGTTTCACAATTGTGTTCAATGCTCATAAGAGGAAAAAAGGGGTGGAGAAAAACAAACTAAACAAGCATAGTTGACGTGTCTGAGCTCCTCTATGCTGGAATCCAAAAACTCCAGATAAAAAGGGAAATTTTAGGACATGAAACTGCCATTGAATCCCTGATTCTCTGCCATTGAATCCCCGATTCTTCACTCATGTTTTATTATTTGACTACCTAAAACCTGCCCAGCAAGCCGCCTTCTGCTCAGTGCAAACACAACATTGCATATTAACACAAACTTTTGGTCAAACAGTAAGAGGTTTGCAAATTGCATATGAATATATTGACATGATTTTGCGTGGTGGGGCTTTAGGATGAAAAAAAAAAATTTCCCCAAAAAGAAAATACATAAATGCATCCTGTGACCGTATGCATGAACTGTGCGTAACTAGTTACACCGCATCAGTGCAAAACGCTACCTGGTGCATGAACTTTGCCTAAGCTTACATGCACATGTAGAAGGTTTTGTAACTTTACACTTGGTGGGAAGACTATTAACTCCGCAACGCAATGCCTAACTAGCTTGGGAAAGTGGCGTCCGCTACTGAGCTCACAATCACCAGCGTTCCTGACAGAAGGAATCCCATTGACACCTTACAGATGAGTAAATACCGTTTCAATAGAATTTGTATAATTGACCCAATGCATTCAATCCGAAATTTGATACAGATCTACCCCAAAACAGAAAGGATAGAGAAACACCAATTTCTACAGAACAGTGTTAACTCTGCTATCCATAACTGATTGAGGGAATAAATCTGCAGGGTAGGTTAACTTCTTTTCATGCATACAGACTAAATCGGAGTTTACAGCTAAGTGGCCGTATGCATAATTAAGCCTGCACCATATCGCAAAACGGACTTTCACCAAGCTGATACATTGGCCACTGGTTGTGTCTCCTGCTTTGCTAGCACTGTAGCAGTTTCTACAGGTATTCCTGCACTAGCCAAACGATGAGCACAAAATAATAATTAATCCTTAATGGCAGAATGAAACAAAAGCACCTAGTTATGAAATGTCAGCACTGACATCAAAATAGGAATTAATATACATATTGTAGTGACTGCTGATTTAGCAAAATTTAACTACCTCTGGACTTCCTGATGCAGACTTACGACCTTCTAGGACCCACATGTATGACAAATAATAAAAGATGTAGTTGGCTCAAGTTATGGGTCCTTGTATCACATGATTGCATTGGTTCAATAGGAAAGACTGAACACCTGAGATACACAACAAAGCACACATCACGCAAGTCTAGACTCAACAGCGGGCAACAACTATACATGAAATATAAGTCTGTAACATTTTCCTTATTTTAAACTCAATATTAAAGAAACTTGGCACTGAGCCATTTTCTGTCAGTAATGAGTCTGTAGGATAGAACTATCAAACTCCATTGATCCACACAGTACAGGTACACAAATGCATCAGGGCAGTGATATTAAATTGACTTTGTAGTCCAACACTTCAATCTACGAAACGTTCAGCCTTAGCAAAGATTTCATGCTTCAACTGACCAAGACAAACATGAATAGGATGAGATAATTATTTAGCTAATGGTGAGCCTTGTGAAAGGTGAATGCAGTGATTCTCACAGTTCACATAAATCATGCCAGGATTTAACTATATGCACGTTTCAAGGACTCTCATTCTCGAGATCTTGCAATCTTGCTGTGGTATTTCTGTAGCCAATTAAAATTAGGCAATAAACATTGGAACACAGGCCTGCTGGTGTTTATGCATTTAGCCTGACCCTGTGCTTGAGCACAATTTTCATTCTAGCAAGAACAAGAAAGAACACTACAGACAGATCAAGGAATGGGCTGAAACTGAACTTGGGCCATTAATAGGTGTCAAAATAATTGTTCCCTCCATGAACCAGCACAGACATTACACAGAAATGTAATTTGCAACCCAGTAAAATTTAAACTGCTGTACTCAACTGGTAGAGCTATGATTGAAATCTCTCTGTACACAAGAGGTTTGTGGGATCATCAAGGCAATAATGAAAAAACTGAAAATTTCAAGCCAGGGTGATACGCAAAGAAATGGATGAATCATTAAAGGCATAAATATATTAAGACAACTTGTCACTACATGATTTTTTTTATTGCAGAAAGCAAATGATTTACACAACCCATACAACTTACAAGTTGTCTGAGACAGCCTGGCACTGTGCTCCATAAATTACATCTCATGTCAAATACTGATGGTCTTTCAATATCAGTCCCATGACTTGAATTTACATAAGGACAACAGCTTTACATAAGGCCACACAGGCCTGTAGTGCTGCAGAGTTGGACAACGGTAATGAAGTGGCATGACAAGAGTAAACAACACCAAACAATGAAGACCAGTGTTCTGATGAGATCGACCTGATCACAGAGCTCAGGCGATAACAGTGTCAATACATTACAATTTACAAGGTTGTCATCAGTCTTCCTTTACATGATTTCTCAATGTCATGTCAACCTTATCACAATGATTCACTGTCACACTATTGTACACAGATCAAAGAACAGCAGAAAGTCATCATACACATTGTCAAAGCTGAAATATAAGACCTGTTTAGAGACAGTTTAATCAAAAACAAGTGGCATAAACCACACAGTGGCTCACTCTAGTATGAGGACACACAAGAAGTTACATGTACACATACAACAGAAAAAATCTGTAGGCTTTTATGCATCACCATGTCACCAGATTCACTTCAAGAAACAACACACACACACACAAAAAAAACACACCACTTTGAAATCACCCCCTTCAAATGAAGTTAAAAAGATGCATCCCTTTTCAGGAAATGTAATTTTTTTTACATGAAGGCCAACAACTGTAGAAACTATTTTTGTATGTTCTTCAAGACCTGTATCATCATCACTGAAATCTTCCAAGAAACCATATGTGCACATACCATTAGTTCATATCCTTAGTGCCATAACAACAACCATAAAATTCTTAAGCCAAATTTTCATGTGTACGGAAACGGAAATGTCGAAAATCCATCAAGTAAAAAGAAAGAATGTTTCCAAGTGCAGAAACCGCATTCCTGTACACACGAAAACATTCTTTAGTTTTCACTACTTGACTTGTTCTTGACGTTTCTGTTTCTGTATGAAAACCCAGCTTTAGCTTTAAAGGCAAGCACAAGAACTGCATACACAAATGTTCTCACTCACATTTGTAATTTGCCCATAACTGATTACCACACTCTCAAGGTATAGAGCTCAGAAATGTATAACCCCAAATACTATCTGCACAAAGCAAGAAGAAAAACTGATATGGAATGGTAAAGTATATGTGTCAAGCTCAGTAAAAAAAAAAAATGGCCCATGAGTTCAAACCAAACTACATTTGATTTTACACTCTCAGTTATTGGTCAATTCATCTGGATTTCAGTGGCTCATATTACCCCGAACTCTGTACAAAGCCAAAATAGATCTGCTGCCTGTGCCAGCCTTTTGATTTCTAGGAGATTCCAACATGGAGCAGCAGGGCTAGCACTGTTTCTAAAGCTAAAATTATGTTAAAGGACTTGTAAGCCTTTCACAAACTGGGTACATACAATTCCCTCCGGCCAACAAAAGTACATTTCCCAACAAACACAAATACTAGATGTATAACAATTATGCTGCTGCCTACTCAAGGACAAGTCATGAATTTTTGTACATGCATAACAAATTGGTACCAAAGAAAATGCAGTTCATAAGGTAGTTTTCCAGGATACAAATTAAATTGAAAATAAAATAATTTTGAAACGAGAGCTGAGAAGGCCACAATGAACAGGACTGAGTCCCATCACTATGGCCCAAAGTGTCATACTCCATCTGTATCTCTAGCTAGTTAGTTTCCTGAATCACCATTATCTCTTTTGCAATTCATAATGCCAGTTTCATATCTGGCAAAAAAGTTTTTAAAACTGTTACCAGTGTGACACACCTTAACACTGCCTCAGGCAAAAGAGCTGATTGAACTAATGCATCACTTCCAAGACTTTCACATTATTTCCAGATCTCTTCATCATTTTGAATTTCAAGGTCCTCATCATCTCATGTGTCAATTGAATTGCCTGCTTCATAGGACTTGAAATCAACCACTCCGGCTCAATGAATATTTGTAATGAATAAGCTCAAATGATCTGCAGTAAATCACAAGTGAACGATGGCATGATAAAATGGACACAACTGGGAGAACACTGTGGTAGAATTAAGCTTCCATATCAAAATATTTGGATGGGGGAAACCACAGAAAATTTCTGTAACATACTAACAATCCTCATGAAAATTGGTAAAGAGTGCGATTATACTTAATCATTAACAGTGCATCACATGCATGTGACCCACATTCTTCGACTCAAGATTTGGTCAAATGAGCCAACACAGGAAATGTTTTTTTTTTTAACAAGGACGCTTATGGTAACAACTGAAGTTTTGGTTAATTGCACTTCATCAGTCTGTTTTCTTTGAGTGAATAAAGTATTGAAATTTAGGAAAAAATAATTTAATATCTATGATCTGTGATCATGCACCGAGTCTTTACATTACAAGCATCCTCTTGGAAGTGTTTCTTAACCTTTTTTTTATCCCATGCCCCACTTCAATTTAAAAAAAGCAGAAAAATGCGTCCCACCATGATCAGAGCAAGTCAGTAGACAGTTATATCTACACGTCATTTTGAAGTCCCATGCCCCACCAAAATATTGACACGCCCCACCTTGAGAAACACTGCTCTGGAGTGAAAAACCAATGAAATCACCAGTATTTTAAACATTTACAGCTGGTTTATCTTCAACAGCCAGTAAATTATCCTTATAATGAAGGGTCAGAGCACAAATTCTTAGGTACACTTCTGCAGAGGCAGATGGCGCATGACAAACTCACTGTTCTACCTGGATGTTGTTAATGCTGTAAGCCATGTGCATGCAACCAGAAACACTTCATGCTACGGCTTGAAAAGTGGGATTTATTTTTACATTTGTGAAAAGTCTTATTTCACACAAATTGAATACAGCTAGATTGTGTGTACATAATATAAAATAAATGACCACTAAATGCCTAGCTAGAGTCAGTAATTTCTACTCATACATCAATTAATGCCAACTAATTTCCCGTTCAGTGATCAAATAGCAGAACACAGAAACTGTTCATCCAACAATAATGGATTCTGATGCTACATGTCGTTATGGAAACACAATGATTATTCTATCTGCTACATATCAAACACGGACTGAAAGAGATGAGGTAGGCAAGGCCAAGACATTGAGTCTTACAAGCAGGTACTGAATACATCACTACATTATTGTGATGGCTTGTAGACTCAAAAATGTTTGGTCTGGAACACAGAACAAAAAAAAGTGACCATCTAAATGCTCTGGGAGATTTACATTTGCATCAAACATATCAGCTCTCTGCAGAAAATTTGCCCTTTTTGGCAGGAAAAAGGTTGATCATCATCCCACTGGCAGGCAAATTTGAAAGTATAAATCAAATTTTGTTCACAACAGAACTTTTAATTTCTAACACTACCATTGCATTTATGACACAGTGGCATAATCCTGCACCACCAACAGTTTTATTGCGGGGATTCCAGCTTCATTTTAGCAGGTTTCCTTTTTGGCCGGTCTTCTCAGACACAAAACTTGCTTCATGGCCTACATACATGTATATTGCTTCTCGGAGGCAATTACAAAAGATCAAAAGACAAGGAACTAATTTTCCATTTGCTCATTACCAATACTACTAGACTTCAAAATCTTAACTAACATGCACATCCAACATTTCCAGTGGCACACAGAACAGAAAACATTCAATCCATCCAAACATGTGGGATGACATTATCCCATCAAATTCACACACGAAGGTGGCAAAACACAACACCTCTGAGCAGACACCAGTCCTCCAGTATGCTCAATCATAGAATTAATGACTATTCTTGATTGTTTCAAATCAAGACAGCCCTTCAGCTGAACTCAAAATCCAAATGCATATCTGATGAATAAAATTGTTCTGTAGTTAAAAATCTTATCTTTCCTCATGAAAGTATATGAACACAAACTGACGTTGTCACATCTGCACTTCATCGTTCAGCTTTGGCTTAAAATATGCCCTTTGTACAAACACCACATAAATTGATCTGGAGGGTTTGCCACTGAATATTAAAGCTGAATAGTGTTTGCTTTTACTTAGTACATACTTTTGAGAGGTGTTTCAATAATTAAATATTTTATTAATCATTCAATACGAACACATGAAACATGGTGAGCAGAGATGAGAATAAATAGTGGACAATGTGAAAATGCCTATGAGTATGTGCAGGCTTCACTGGCTTTCTTTCAGTGAGTTTCTAGAGCCAGGTGAAGCTCTGGCTGTATGCTACCTGCGCATCACATTATTCATATTGATGTAATAGGGAGTATAGACGGTGGGTGGGTTGCCTGGCTGACCAGGCTGGACTTGCTGTGGGAAAGCAGGCTGTGCTCCACTTGCAGCTGTGTGGACATTCATGTTCATCATCTGCATTTGCATGGGAATTTGCTGAGGCTGCAAAAAGCCATGAGAATTGGCTGCTATATAGCTTGGGTTAATCATCCCTTGTGGCATTCTATAGTTGATATATCGTGGCAACATGCTACCCCCTGGCTGGATGGTGACATTTGGGGAAAGACTCATGTTGGGATTGACTGTCACATTAGGATTGCTGGGTGGAACACTGGGGGTTTTTCGAGTTGTGGAAGATGAGCGGGGACGTTTGTAAGTAGGAGCTGGTGGCTGGCCCATGAGAGGGTGAGATAAAGTGCCAGGAATGGGTGGCGTGGTCATGGAGCGCATCATCACTGGTGGTGGAGTCATGTTGATGGCTGCTGGAGGTGGAGTCATGTTCTGGGGAGGAGTCATTTGTAATGTGTCCACAGGCAAGTCTTGTATTCGATTGGTCAACTGTTGAAGCTTGATCAAGTCACAATTGTTCGGTTGCTGACCAGAAGCCTGGTAAACACCTGCACCTCCCTGTAACATAGCCTGCTGTATAGCCATTGGCAGTGCTGTTGATGTTTGCAGCAAACGAGATGAATTCTGTTGTTGTTGTTGTTGCTGCTGTTGTTGTTGTTGTTGCTGATGTTGTTGATGTTGCTGCTGTATTGACTGTTGTGAAGTTTGTTGTTGCTGCTGCTGTTGTCTTTGCTGCTGCCTCTGGTGTTGTTGTTGCTGCTGTGACTGTGAGGGTGGTGGTAACATGGAAGGACTGTATGTGGATATGGGTGATCCATGATGATGATAACTAAGGCTGGTGGTAGCCACTGATGGATTAATATAGCCTGTTCCAGAGCCCCCACTGTGTGTATGCATGACTTGGTGACCTCCCATACTAACTGTGTCCATAAAGCTGTTTCTCCCCTGACCGTTTGTACAATACTGCAAGTTCTGAGCACAGTCATAGTTCAGACTGTTCAGAGGAGTGTGCTGACTCTCTGAAGTTAGATCTCCACTGCTGATAGAGGCAGGTGAGCCCAGGCCCCCTAACTGAGACACATTCATGTCAAATGTTTGCTGCTGTTGTTGCTGCAATGGCTGAATGCTGGATAGGGGCGGTGGCCCACTGGAGGGCGGTGGAGGAAAGCCCTGGGCCACTCGGCTTTGACCTGAAGAATGAGACCTTGATCTTTGCTGGGATCTTGATGCTGGAGGTTTACTGGGCCTAGCAGATGGTAAGTTGATGGAAGTGGTAGTGTGTGCTTTCTGTTGTGGCATGCCAGGTGACGTGTCTAGAGTTAGATGTTTTTCTTGCTGTCCCATCAAAGTGCCTGAAATCTGTGCAGGAGATGACAGGTGTGCAGGGGAGGTGAGGCGAGCAGGTGATGTCAGTTGCTGGGAAGGAGATGTAAGTTGTGCTGGAGAAGGATGTTGTGCAGGGGAAGTCAACTGTGCTGGTGAGGTGAGCTGAGCAGGAGATGGAAGTGGTGCCCCCTGAACACTACCCACACTTTGATAAGGATCTTCGTGAGATGAGGGAGTTGGCATTTGCTGAGAGGGTGTATGGGGAGGCTGCTGGTGTTTGACCTCTGGTGAGGCAGATATCAAAACAGGTGAAGCTGGGACAATTACGGGCAGGTTTGCTTTAGCCTGACTGCTGGGTGACATGAGTGGTTGAGATGGAACAGACTGAGGCTGCTGTGGCTGGGATGGAGAGGACAATAATGGATCTGCAGATTTTCTTTCTATCTGTGGCTCTGTGTGCTGAGATAAATGAGGTGGGGTTGGAGTTGGGCCTCGTCCCATACTCCCTGAAGGCGAGGGCATTTCATCATCACTGTTGACCATAACAGGTGCTGGGGCGGGGGGAGGGGAAGATGGTATCTGGGGATCAGCAGGTGTTGGAGGATCACTGAAGTTGTCTGTCAGTTCATCTATACTACCAAAAGAAGATGACTCTGGAGCTGCTTCCGACTGGACACTGGCTTGAGCATCCCCATCAGCCCCTGGACTGTCAGGTTTTCTTTCTTCATCAGCCTCTTCTAGATCTTTTACTATGTCAGCCAAATTCTGACTTGCTGCTTTGGTTTCCTCATCCTCTTCTCCCCTTCCCTCTAGAGATAGCTCCATCTTATCTTCTGCTTTGCTGTTGACCACTTCATCCTTGTCTCTGGCCAACATAGGTTTGGGGGTTGTATCCTCATCACTATCACTGTCCGAGTCAGAAAACAGCTTACTGGCATGTGTGCTTCCAGCAGCATTAGAACCTTTCTCTTCTCCACTGTCCTCATCACTTTTCTTACTATCAAATAACTCTCCCTGCTTCTTATTGCTGGTAACATCACTCTTTCGAGGAATAGCATCACTATCTTCATCAGAAGACGATGCTGATAAACGTCGTACTTTAGTTTTCATCTCTGGCACAGGATTCTTATTTTGGCCTGCTCTCTCATCTTCGTTAGCATATTTATCCTTAGTATTGCCCTCATCTTCTGAGTCATCGTTATCACCATCATTATCATCATCATCATCATCTGAATCAGATGAATCGCTGTTAGATGAGTCACTGCTATCACTACTAGAAGATGAATCCCCTTCATCCTCTTCCTCTTCTGCTGGCGCCTTCTTTGGTGCTGGACTTCTGCTGGCTGCTCGCCGAGCTGGCTGAACATCCTGGTCCAACTCCTGCACTGGCGTCTCCACCTCTCTTGTCTTCTCTTCCTCTTTTGACTTAGCACTAGAGGCAATTGGTTTGTTTACCTGTTCTTCTTCACTGTCTCCACCACTAGCACCACTTTCCTTTTCATTTTCAACATGGCTGATAACTTTGATTTCATTCTGCAATAGAAATCAAGACTCGTCAAAATATGTAACTTAAAATAACAAATACAATAAAGATAAGCTTACAAAATTAAGAAAAAAATTCCAACAGTCAAAAAGATGAAATGTCATACAAGCAATTTTCTTCAAATGAATACTCTGAAATGTGGGAGAAATGAACATACTTGGTCTGAAGTTTCAGTTCAAATAGAAAAGAAGTGGACAGAAAGAATAGTTTCAAACAGATATTTGTTTATAATGAATTCAACTACAGCATCTCTGGGCCTTCGACACCTCTCAGACAAATGAAAATACAGTAAAGCCTCTCCACTAGTGTCTCGCATGCACATCCATGTATAAACAGTGGAGTCCACTTACTTCGAACTTTGGTAATTCGAGTTTCTTTTCAATTGAAGTAATCTCAAAGTCGGGTTTTTTTTCTCCTTCTTTACCTCCATTTAAATTTTTTTGATAATTTGAGTTCGAGCTGCCCAATTTCTGATAATTTGAGGTCATCTAGTGCACTCACTCCCAATGTAACTTCCAAGCTCTGTAGCAGCATAGTGCAGTGAGTATGGCCTCCCACCACCCCTCTGACAGTGGGGTCTGCCAACATGTGGTATATGTGAAGTAGTAGTTTCACCATAGCACTTTCACATGTATACAAGGTAATGTCTTTATTGATCGATGACCTCACCATACCACATGCTTAGTTAGCAAGCCTACACTAGTACTGTCCTTATATCATGCATATGTGCCTTGTCGAACATATTTCTCGACAAATTTTGTCACTAACAATTTTTCCGTTTTTGAATGCACAAATAAATACATGACGACAATATTCCAGTACATGTATCAACTTTGACAGAAACTAATGGTGTTCACTTATTAGCATTTTGTCTGAGTTCAGACTTTCCCACTTGGAGTTTTCCAATACATATCAATGTTTAGACTACTAATGTTAGAGAAATTTTACTGCCAATAAATAGAATTTCAAAAGAACAAACTGACCTTTCTTGGGCGTCCTGGTCTCCTTCCAGGCACTTTAGTGTTTGTTTTCCCTGCATTTGTTGCTTGAGACTTGCCAGATGTACCTGCTGCACTATCAGGTTCCTGCTTCTTTGGGGGTCTGCCTGGTTTGCGTTTGAATGGTCTGCCTGGTTTTCTTGCTGCTGGCTGCTCTTTGCTCCTGTCTTTTAGAGGAGGCCTCCCTGGTTTGCGACCTGGCTTTTTTCTCTTGATAGGTTTTGGAGGAGGGGAAGTAGAACTGTCCACTGGTTGGTTTTTGGGTGGTCTGCCTGGACGACGCTTTTGTTTTAATTTTCTTCTTCCCCTTCCTGCACTCACACTAGGTACTATGTCTGCAAAAAATGGGGATGCCTTTTTAGCCATCCTCTTTTCTGGTGTTTTGACAGGTGAATCATTGCTCGGACGAAATGGTGATGGACTGATAGGACTTAGAGGTGAAGAACTAATTGAAGCTCGGGCTGGGGATCTGTCAATCCGCAAGGGTCGCAATGGTTGAGGTGGTGGCAGCATCTTCATGTCTTCATCTCCCTCAAAGTCAAATGGACTTTTATTGGCCTCTGTTGACATAAAAAATATACATCAAACTCCAAAAGCTACATGAATAGTATAAATGGTGCTTAACCCTCTTCCTGCGGGAGGCCACTATATTGGCCTCCCCGCGCAACACACGAGACACGCAAGGCCAATATTGTGGCCTAAATACTGCAAACCGGGTCCAGCGGGAGGCCAATATATTGTATGGCAGCGCTGCTCCTCGTGTTATGTTTATTCGATTGCCACGACTAGCGGTTTTTCCCAGTTTTTTTCCCACACTATTTTCGCGTTTATCTATCCTGTCACCCCTACTATATCTAACAAACTAGTATTGTCCGATTACGTTTATTACGATGCAACTATTCATCATACTCATGTAATAGTACTGACGGTCTGAAGTTTGAACTGGGGAAAATCTTGGGGAAACTTTTACTTTGATGCTGGTTGTCGTCTACATGTGAAATGAGAAGAAAGGGGCCATGTGCGTATTAGAGACACCATTCTATGTCTGTAATTATGAATTACGATGTAATACTAGGGCATGCTGCATAAGGGTGTCTGTCTGTAGGGGAAAAATCAGGAAAAACTGGGAGACAATCACCGACTTTGTTGTTGGTCGTTGTCTTTATTTGATGTGGTAATTAGAGAGATATTGTGTTGCTTTGAGTTTGATTCAACTGCTTTTCAGTACATGTATGAGCTCTATGACCTGGAAATCACATCTCTCCCTAAAACTAACAACATAGTACATGGAAGCTTTACATGTATAGTAAAGGAGGGAGAAGGCAATGGCACGATACATGTGGTCAGTAAATTAATCGTCTGGCTTAAAAAATAATTTGTTCACCTGAATGGCCTGACTTAGGGACAGGAAAAGCGCAGAGGCCTTGAGAAAATTATAAAACGTGTGTTAAACGGCATGTAAATCCGGAATTTTTTTTATTTGGGCCTCCTATTTAATAAAACTTACTGCATATCATCACAGGTACTTTATCCAAATATCATAGGGGACACTTACAATTTATCCACCACTATTGTTGTTATTGCATCCTAACGTATCACAGGTACTTTATCCAAATATCATAGGGGACACTTACGATTTATCCACCACTATTGTTGTTATTGCATCCTAACGTAAACACGATATACGTGTTCGCAAGGGCCCGATTGACCTGACCACCGAGGTTATTGGCAACATGCGAACGATCGGCTGACTGGCCGCTGGCTATCCCCGCATGGGGCATTACGTGGACGAGTTCACTCAGCCTGGGATGAGGGTTAAAATAATATAATTTTAAGGAAAGAAAGAAAAAAAGCTCAATTCAGGTAAGACATGCAGATGCCAAGATATAAAACTTCTCATTTACTGATCCATTCTTGACCACTTCGAGCTTTATATTATAGACTGAAAAGACCTTACAACAGGACTTCATTGCAATCTTACCTTGGTTACTGCTTCCTGTTCTGCGAAGACGCTTGAGACCTGGATCTCCCCATGTCATACTGGGAAAACGTTTTCTGCCAAAACGTCTTGGCCACTGCACAACAAACAAACAAACAAAAAAAATTGATAACCTTGATTGGCACTCTACTTAACAGGAAATGTCTTGAGGTAGTCTCCTTGCTGAGAAGAGCAAGACACAAACCATTATCTTGCCATATTATGTGTTCTTTGGATTCAGTTCCTTTTTTTACCAACTTCTAATTTTATTTACACCAAACATTTGAAATGTTTTCACTTTTTCACATTTTTTGTTAACTTTGTTACAATAAAGAGCTCGGAGCCGCTGTGTTTTTTCCCATAATTTTTTAGCAATTCTGCTTGCAAAGAAATTTCTCTGGAATTTACTTCTTGTGCTTTCTCAGGCCCAGATTCCAAATCTCTTTCCTAAATGACTATAATCTAAATTGCTTGAATTGAAATAAATTTGGCACTGATGGTGTGGGAGATAAGCCAACTAAAATATTTCACAACCTAGCTGACATCACCGATAAACAAGAATGCCAAGCAAACAATAATACAATCATGCTAAAAAAGATTGCGCTGAATATCAGTCCTGCATTCAATGATACAACTGACCTTTTGTTCAACTATTTTCCTCACACATTTACCCTCATCTGGATTTCCTGTTAATCATATATTTCACTCAGTTTGTTCAATTTCAGAGTAACTGTAAATCCTGCCCACACACCAGATACAACTGACAAAAAGTAACATTACAGGTTCTGCTTTTCAGTACTGTACCACAGATAAAGCACAACAAGCTTTTTCAGATGTCTAGAAACATACCATTGTATACATAAAACATCAAAATGGTTTTCAAACATGTTTCCCTCCTGTCTTAGAAAATTAATCTAGTGCTACTTAGAAAATCGAACTTATGTCCATGTCTGCTAAACATTCTGGAGAGTCAAGTGTTCCATGACAAAGATAACAGGAAATTCCCAGCATGTATTTACTACTGCAGTGTTCTCCTATAAATCATACATGCCTGGATCCAAAAAGTGATGCTTGATGCACATTTAACATACTGTGCGGTAATAAAAAAAACAACAAATCCAGCTACCTCGATTTTTTTTCAATCCTATGCAATAACCAAAATGTTTAATAGAATCTTAAAACTGTTTTCAGTAAATGAAAAAACTGCCATGTTACCTCTGTGACATTTAATTTTTAAAAAAAACAAAAAAACACAAATGACAAATGCCAAATGCTCGCAGACAACAGAGTCAAGGAAAGAACACTTAAACTTTGATCTAATGAACATAAAAAAGACAATACAAAATATCTAAAGTGTAAACGGAGAAATACTCAGAAATCCAAAACACAGGGAAGAATGAACAATGGGTTAAACCTGGAAACAAGGGGGATCCCATGGAAGATTTGGCCACTGGTTTATGCTTTTCAAGGGGGGCAAACTGGTAAGGCCACTTTCTGCTGCCCTGTCAGATAATGGCGAGCGTGTTAATTCACTCAGCTTACATGCTGCAATGGCCAGGAAGAGGAACTAACTATGCCCTCATACATGCAGTTCAAATGAAAGACCTTTTTAAAATTTCAACTTTACTAAAGGCACCCCGCTTAATGCATGTTCTGTGAACTTAACAGGTTTTAAAGCAACAAGCACAATCTTAAGGGGACCAGCAAATTTAAGAGTTAAGAGACAATTACATTACAATTTTTGAGTCCAATGATGTGAAGGGGCCCACCAATCTCACTACATTGGGAAAAAGACTATGTTTTAAATGGGGTTTAAATAAAGGACAGAGGGAGAGCACAAGATAGAAGACTACACGTGCCAACCACATACACAATTTTGTGAGTCTGATGTAAATATCAAAATGTGTGGTCATGCAATAGAATATTTCATTACAACTACTCATATATCTCATAGGCTCCACATTTCCCCAAATAAACTGATTTTGTGGATAATATCTCCTGAAAGTGAAGCTGGAAACAGGTACACATTTAGTCATCTGGACTACTCCTAACAGGAAAAATGTAAATATCTATGACACTGGAAAAAAACAACAGCTCATTTATGATCTAACTGCTCAAAGATAAGATACTTAAACCGACTGATGCCGGGTAAATATGGTGACAAATAATACTTTGTATTTGCTTTCATTAGCAAAATCATGAGAGGCATAATGTATTAATTCACCTCATTAAGCACGCTCAAAGTATACAGTTAATTAATAATAACAATCTGACTCAGGCTATAATTTCATCTAGGAAATAAATGGTAAGACTAGTCTTCACCACACAGGACAATGTGACAATGCTTTAAGTCAGCATCTAGTGTGAATATTACACTTGGCCAGTGAGATGCCAAAAGAAGCCAAAGGCATGCCTACCTTATCTGTCTGGTCTTCCTCTGGTGTGGTGGGGGAGCACAGGGATGCAAGTTGGGTATCCTCCTTCAATGGGGAACTCTTTATCTCTTCTAGCATTTCTCTTCGCTCTGTCACTATACTTTCTACAACTTCCCGCATCTCATTCAACTACATTAACAGCAAGGGGTCGGAGAGAAAACAAAAAAAAAAAGCACATCACATCCAAACCTACAGCTATGGGCTCATTTCCAAACATGCAGTAACATGTATATCATGTACATATAACATAATTACATCTAAATGAAATGATAAAAATAAAAAAGCCATACAAAATTTGCCCAACACAGCAATAAAAATAACCATGATACTTTTGTTAGTGATCATCGAAAACAAACCCATGACAAAGCATTTTAACATGTGCCCCATTGCTCCTTTACAGATTTACTAATCAAAACCATATGTGAGTGTGCCTGAGAAAACCCACATAAAGTCGGCAGAGCTGATTTTGAGAAAAAGGGCCTTGAAGTGAAACTATGGGTCCGACACAAACTTCCAACTTGGCTGTTGTTTAGGGGACCGTGGCATGTTACAGGGAAAACTGTAGATGAGCAGTGAACACTACTCACTATGATCTCTATAACGGCTTAGTTATTAGACTACGGTCTCCTAACAGCAATCACTCCAATATTACTTGGTCAGTTAGCTATTGCCACTTTTAGGATTAAATGCCGTTTTCTCAAAATCTTGTTTTAGGGTGGTCACTGAGTTCAATTTATCAGAAATGTCTTGTCTTTTATTATATGTAGAGAACTCAAAATGTCATGTTGCCGACTTTTTGTTGGTTTCCTCCGGCACACACACATATAATATAGATAAAATTGATGGCTAGCTAAAAACATCACATTCTTATAAAGGGGATCCACTCTTTAAGTAACCCACTATTTTTTTGTAACAGATCTTGTAAATGCATTTGGCGTTGCAATTTTTTAGCACTCAAAAACTAGACTACATGATTGCATGCTTAACCTTTCTAACCTAATAGTCTCCAAAAAATGCTTTTCTAAGAGATCCTCACCCCTCTGGCCTTCCCTCCCCATGGCCCATGTGATGCAAAATCCTATAAAACTCCATTCACTGGAATCTCTCCTTAATTCAGTGTATCTCCTGAAGCACCAATTTATGTGATGGATGATGTCATTGTTCTACTTTAGAAAATTTGAAAAACTGGTAATTATAAAATGATAAAACATACGAGTTTAGTAGATGGTCAGTAGTTATCACTATCTCATGGCATTCTTTTACTGCATGTGCAGTAAACAGTTAAGTTATTCTTATGGTTAATCACAAATAGTATCGTTATGCCATTTGGTCACATAATGGTAAAATAGGGCAAAGCAGAAGGGGTGATCATGGAAGTCCAAAACCTTAACCAGCTGATCAGAACAACATTTATGCAAATTGACCCAAGCAGATGCAAAGACAACATCGAGTGCTGCAGGAAATTTAATTTTTAATTAAACCAGCTTGATTTGGCAATCCTCAAAATCTAGTCAAGTTATATTTCACTTCATATTAACAGTACATATTACCACAGCTATTATTCGTGACTCTCTCCTAGTAGCAAATCAGCTCAACCCAAAACAAAAAAAACAAAAAAAAACTTCTGATGCACAAATCCCCAAACTTTGTTTTGGGAAGTAGGTAGTCCAAACTGCCCAGTTAAAGGGTAATTTTAGGGCTAAAATATATAAACTATTACATTTCTGTTTTTGAATGGAGAGGCACGATAAGTGTTCCAAGATCAAATTTTCCTCCCTCCAAATAAGTTGTCTTTTGCAAGGTTTCATGTTGCTGTATAATTTTATTGCAGGAACAATACATGGTTTTGCCGTTTCTATTCCAGGCTGAGATTACCCATGTGAACCTGCTCCCTTAACAAGGAGTTGCAGAGCATTGTGTGGGTGTTTGAAAATAGCTTGCTGGGAAAGCCAAAGAAATTATATTTAATTCTATGTATTTTGCATTGCATTACAGGTTGAAATTCTTTTAAAAGTGTTGAAAAGTTTGGAGTCTGTGAAACTAGCCAAAACACTGATACACCAGCATCAGTACTATAAGCAAATAAACCTCAGCGTGGCACCATTAATATGCCAACATCAAACAAGGGGATAGGGCATGTCCAGCATGAAACATCGACTGTTTTAAAGGTGCACATTCACCACTTGCTAGATGCATCAAACAAGGCTGTACATGAAATCCCATTCATTATTGTTTTTGAAAATTGACTACAGATGAAGCCCGTTTAGCAGGTTTATACCTCTTGAAAAAAAAAAAATGAGAATGATGTACAACCCACAGACATACTATCCAAGGATTTACAGTGGTGTGAGTTTGTTAACTGCCATTTCACTGGTGGTCAAAATGGGACAAATATTCAATTTGCAGCAGGTAGCAAATCTGATGTCTTTTCCCCATTTCTAAAATGCTGTACCCTTCAGGGCTGTTGTGGGAAAATGATGCCATCCCCTGAACTTGACTGAGCAGAACGCTATTCATGCATGCTCGATTTGCTTCCTCTCATCTGAATATACAAAACCAAACAACATCCTCTTTGACCTGACAATTTATGCTGTTTTGTAGATGAAGGGGCTATCCCTTTTATTGATATAGTTCTGTTCAAGATACAATAGATACAATGTACTTTGCCGTGAATGGATATTGAAGAAACCGATACTCAACGCCAATAACCGGACCCTCCTCAATTCCGGATTTTCACAGATCTGTGGAACTCTGACAGCCCTGAACCATCAAATCATGTAGGTTAGAAAGATAAATTTGGTATCACATTTTTTTGAAAAACAAAACTCCTAGACAAGTGGTGAATTATAATAAAAAGTAATAGTCAATCTGAACTACCTATAGGAAGCTCACCAACAAATCAACTGCTATAAACAAAAGCACAGAGCATGCTGGGGCTATCTACTGTCAATCAAATTTTAAGGACATAGCTTTGTGCACAGCCAGGGAGGTTACATTGTGGCGACCCATATAAATGATGACATAAAACGCTGTAAATCTGTCTTTTAAACTAACCTGTCTGTCTGCCTCCTCCTCTTCATCACTGAGGAATGATTTGCTGACCATGGGGGTCCAGTGTAGGCTGTCTTCATCCAAACACAAAGGTGGTTTGGCTTTAAGCTTATCCAGGTGAGATTTAAGCAGGTCCTCATCCACTGCTATCACAGTTCTTTAATACAAAAGACATTCACAGGAACTCATTAATGGATAATTGAAAGTACTCTCGTGCATTATTATACAACCAAATCATTTTTATCTAGAAATGTTTATGGTGTTATACCCTTATACAGTGATACACTGTGGGACCAAGAAATTTATTAATTAAATGCCAGTTTTTTGCTTTTTTTTTTTTCATCTTTTCAACAATACGGACCTTCCTACCTTTTGAGAAAGGTTCATATTGATATCTTTTTAAACTCAAGTACATGTACCTTTAAATGTAACCCCCCAACCACATACATGTACATTCACTCTCACTATTGTTACTTACTTGTCTTTGTGTTGTCTCAAAAAATGGAGTTCCTTCAATGTCTGTAAAATATCCAGAGGGCAAAGACCTGTCTTCTCACTGATACCTGTACATAGAAAGTAAATATTACATAATTCATAGTCACATTTTATGCTTGTGACGAACTGTAAGAAATTTGCCTGCACTGCACTTACAAATATTGAAGTAAGTAAAAAGTAAATTTAAACATCTCAAACAAGAAATTCAACTACGGAAGTAATACTCCACAGGGTTCTGAAAGATGGTGTTTTTTTTTATTGAGACACTGAATATCCCCGTCCCACCTGACAGAGCACAAATCTAGTTGATGAGCTAAAGGAAAGAAAAGCATCACTGAAATTCACTGGGGATGAAACAGGAAATTCCATACTTTTGATGGTGATAGTCTTGTTCTTGACAGCATGAAGTTGCTCTAGGATCACACTTCGCCAGTATGCCTTGTAGGAAACTGCTCCCAGTGCTGACAAAGGTTTTTCAGGTGAACCACTGCACTCTTCTCTTCTGGTCAGCAAATAACCTGGAACAACACCTCATTAATGAATATTTTGTCAAAATTACATTCCAAATATTGCTCCATATGATGTGTCCTAATGAAAACAGACTTTTACATTAAAAAAAAAAAAGCAGGTGTTTTGGGTGCACCGATGGTGTCTCCTCAATTTTTATCACTTAAAAAGCAGCTGTTATTATCCGATATGACTGCTGATTACTGCTTAAGATTTTTCATCCACATTCCACACCATTTATTTATCATCTGTTTTCTATAAGTAGCTGAAGTACTTACTGAAATCAATCAGCCATCTACCATAACCTTTCCTCATGTATTGTGGCATGGTCATTATACAGGATACGTTATACTTCTGTTGGCAGTGTTTCTCCTGAGAAAGATACAAGTATCAACAATTCTCATGTGCAGTGAGTCGACATTTGAATGTTACCCATATTTCAAAAGTCATTTCTTTTTGGGACAAACATTGAAAAAAAAAATCAGAATCTCAATCATGTTACTCTATTATAATTATTCACTTAATTAAAATTTCAGAGTGTGGGAAAACAAATCATATTATTATTATTATATTTAGGACAACAGAACAATGTGAGTTTACAGAAAATATACGTTCAGGTTGAAAATGTCATGAACTGATCAATTAAAGTGACAAAACTGAAACAAGTATTTTTGGTATAAACCTATTTATAAAGGTTCTGATGTCAGAGCAATGACAAACACTGAATATTGTATAGCACTTGGATTCAATAAAGTGGAGACTATTCACACTGAAAGACTGACCTTGGAAAAATACCCCACGATGTGAGAACCATACTCATCATTGGCTGTTAAGACATAGAAGAGAAAGGGTTCTACATCATAATAGAGAGTCTTGTGGTCTAAGAATAGCTTGGCCAACAGGCATAAATTTTGGCAGTACAGTTTACTGGCCTGACCATCCACTTCAAACACAGACAAGTCCTGGTGACGATAGATTTCATCTGCTGGTGGATGTCGCAGTTCACATTTCTCCTGTAAAAATTTGAAGGAAAAAAAATGATCTAAATCATAGAAGGCAATGTTAACAAACAAAAAAATAATGATTTGAAGAGAAAGCTCTGCAACTTTCACAACTAGTACAAGTAAGTCAATTAGTCCACATACATGTCCCTTTCAAAACCAGAGCCATTGATGTTTTGCAAATGATGATTATTCGAAAGCAACAATAATCATTAAAATCAGCATCTTTATGCTGCAGCAAAGAAGCAGAGGGTTTTGTAAACCAATCAATCCCAATGAAACATTATCCTAATAACAAACAAGACAAACAGCAATACTCGTAGTACTGGAATCAGGCACATTCTCTGATCATTTCCATACTGGTTTTTCAGAAACACAAGAGTATAATAGTATAGATTGTGCTGTTAGTTTCGTTCTATGGCCCCCGATTTCCGGAAAAATGGCATGATTTTGGGATTTCGGGAGAGAAGTTCGAAATCGGGAGTTTCCCAAAAACTTCGGGAAGGTTGGCAGATCTACACATGCTAGAAGAAAACTGAAACTAATAGGCTAAGACCCCTTTCACACAGCGTGGGTGATGCCCACGCTTATATGCAGGCATACCAGCGTCCGCTTATCCTTTCACACGAGGCAGGTGCTAATCACACCCACTCTTAGATCTCTCCAGATTTTTTTTCCTACTTCACATTGTACAGTTATGAGATGTGGACAGTGATCGGATTCTCTTCCATTATTTGCGACAGAACGTAGATTATTAATGCATCCTTCTATTGACGAAAGAATCTGATCCACAGAACTGATTTATCTGATTGGCTGTAAAGCTTCATAACAAACCAACATCATTTTTCGGGTCAATCCGATGTGTAAACACAGGAAGTATAGCAAAGCCAGTGCCACTGGTGCGCTGTGTCACCTTTACAAATCAATGAAGCAGAGAAGTTGCGTTGCTACTCTTTGCATGTTTTGGATAACAAACAATCATTATGGATGACTATTCCTACAACAAAAAAGGAAGTAGTTTACTTACAAAATGCCTCTGAAGTCCACTACGACTCTTCATGTATTTTAGGCAATATTCACATATGTACAGTTTTGGCAGACTGAGGAAAGATAAAATGGATCAAATTACTTGAAATCTGTCAAAAACAAACCTGTGAAAATAAAATGTTCACAAAAAGAAAATCTGCAGAGAACTGAAATCCTGCATGAGAAAATAGCATTTTGGGGGAATTTATTTAGTGCTACTGATAAATCATAACAATATAAACATGCTTCCTTTCAAGGACTTACATATTACTCACATGAAAAACTAAAATGACGAAGAAAAGAATTAAAAGTACAGTAAGCTTTCTTGCTTGTAGAAGGCCCTCAAGTTCATGCAAATTGAAAGAGAACTGCATATGCCATTACCCTTAAACCAAACTGGAATCAGATCCAGAAGAACTGCAAGAAAGAAGTCATAATTTATTATAGATAACAACAGCAAAACGCTTTAATACTTGCAGGGATGGAACCACGCCACAAAAAAATTTCCTGAACTTTTTCTGTCAAGCGCTTGTCACGCGCGAATGTACAAGATGACTAAACCATACATAAGGCATGTCAATATCACCATCTGGAATCTGTCCTAGAGATATGAATAAATGATAAGTATGAATGACATGAGGTGCCACCTTCATCCCATGTCATTTCTCACTTGTCCCTTAATTAAGACCACACAATCTTAGATCTAGATAGGTTACACTACAAGTTTACATGTTAACTAAAACATATAACTTATTTATATTACCAGTGATTTTATCCAAATATTTGTTGAACTAATCCCTACCCAATGCAAGGCAGATCTACCTTTGTTTACTAATCCCCACACCATTCTTTTTTTTTTTTTTAACAAACAAGCCAAGATCAAGACAAGCTCTGTTTCAAGTCTAATATTCTAACTAACACAGCCCATAATCTTTAACCTGCCAAGTCACAATTCATTCTGAATGAAACACTAAAAGGAAAGGTAGGCCTACATATGCTAGATGTGATCTTTTTCTTCTTCTAGATCTAGCCACCTAGTCTAGGTCTCAGCTAGATTTTGAAAAACGTGACTCTGACATTACACCTTGTTGTCATTGTTGACAAAGTGTCTCTATCACTCGAATGCAAAGGAAAGAGCTGAACTGACAGACTGTAGGGTGGCCAAGACCTACACAACGAAAAGTACCCGGGGCTAAAGACCGGAAGTGCCAATATGTTTATTTCCGGTCATCGTTGTTTTCCGGCAATCGCTCTTTAATGCTCTTTTCGCAGTTTAACTTTTTTGCCGGACCAAATATCGATAGCGCGGGGATAAATGACGGCAGAAAAAAAATTTCCGGAGTCGGTTCCATCCCTGTACTTGTAATTCAAAATGCAAATAAATCCCATCAGATACCATGTTGAACAGAACATCGAAAGCCAAGAACAGGACAAAATCCATTAGATAACTAGAAAAAAACAGCAACAACTCTTCAATGGGAACAAAAAGGGGTGAAATAACTGAAGTCACAAATTAAGAACAATTTGTTAAAGTCTGAAATCCCAAATTGTCAGAAAATTTGGGCAAATTCTCATATATAGTTCAAAAGAGCTGATTGTCTATGTGATCCACTAACGTAAACTGAAGAACACTTACAACAAATCCCAAAGACCTTCCCACCTACCTGGCATATTCCTGAGGATAAGGAGAAGAATACCAGGTCTGTATTTCATATTGACCTAGTTCAATACAGGGTGGATAACGAGGCACCTCAAGTACAGGTTTAATGTCTGTACTTCCATCAAGGCCAGACTGAGATTGTATCAGATGAGACCGTGGCTCCATTGGGGGAAGGCCCTGGAGAGCATCATATAACCAAACATTATTTCAAAGACCAAATTCCCCAATCTGGCTGGTGAAGGCTTATTTCTATCAGTAATACATTTATTCTCAAGAATATGATCAACAAGTATGCCAATAAAGAGAACTTTCTTTACTTCCAAATCACCCGGTGAAAGCTGCTATTGATTATTTCTTTTGCAGTAAAGATCAATGATTACAATTTGGTCTCATGATGGTGGTCTAGACGTCATTTGCTGTGAAGTAACAGATGATTTTTACCCCCAGGGGGTAAAAAAAAAAAAAAGCAATAAAGCCCTTTCATATTATTTACAAGGTTTCCCAAACAATACACATTAAATGGACATGACGATAAATAGAGCATTACCTTATCCAAGTCTTTTTGCGTTTTGTCTTGAGCTTCCCTGAAGAGAGCCATATCATCCTCTGTAACATACGATGGCAACACCATGCCTGCCTTAGTACGCACTGTATCTGGAACACAAATATGATAACAGTTCATCAAATCCTCATAAGAGTATATCACTTTGTCGCATCAAAGTTCAGAATTTCTAACAAACCGTCTTACATCAATATTGTCCACATCTATACTACATAGTATTTCTACAAGACTACTAAATATAAGCTTGTTTTTATGTTTAGTAGGTGAATATTTTTACTTCTTTGGTATCACTGACACAGCACGTCATTCATTCTCTGGGGGCCATCGCAGTTGAAAAAAACACCTGTTGTTGACTGAAATAAATATTATCAAGATAGAAGGACTTCTCAAGAGGATGATTTAGTGTACAATAAAGACCGTAGCAGTTAACAATGCATGCCATTACAGAAATATCTATATATAAGTACTATTCAAATCCTGTCCAAATTATCTGCATTCAGCTAATCTGAAAATATCTACCATTCTCACAGGGAAGAAAGTTTTTGCATACAGTCAATATTTTGGGAATTTCTTGCAAATGCATATTCTCACTCATTCCACCCACTACCAGTCCAATGGAAAGAATAATAATCAACATAACATGCAACTTGAATTTCCTCAGTGTGTCAGGCCAGTGACAGCTCTGCAGATATAAGCCTTGAAACCAAACCAAAAACAACACAATAAAAATGAAGAGACATTAACTGAATACAATCTCTGTTGCAGGATAAATATGTTAGTATTAGTCAAATGTCAGAGATATCAGAAGCGTTTTGAAAATAACAAAAAAGGAAGAAGAAAAAAACAACAATTGATAAAAAATGCAAATGGGAACATCATACCTTAATATTTTGAGCACAGAGTCCGACCTACAATTGTCCAATTTACCGAAATCATCATATGATTGCTAACTATGTCATAAACCTTCCTATTTATAGTTAAAAGTGTAAACATAAAGATCTGACAAATTGTCTACAGGATTGCAGCCCACCAACAGGAGCTAAGAGGACATTGTGGTGCACACTACATGGATGTGGTTCAGACAAGAAAGATGTTGCTATTTGATGGTCCATGTGAGCTTTATTAGCCGGGTGTTGATAACAGTCCAAGGATCCACACTGGCTCAGACATACAGAGGAAACACAAGCACAAGAAGATGACGAGTGGCTTGACGGTCACTTGGCAGACTGGCAGACACACACGCATACACACTTGCAGTCACAGATGGGTGCAGTTATCACAGATGATGGGAAGTGGGGGGGACGAAAGCTTACCCCTGTAAATTCGGCCGCCAAGACCCCTGTTCAGGCCTCTTCCCCGGGTAAACCAAGTCCGGCGTCTTCCAGCTGCCCAACATCTATTCCGAGAATCTGTTGGTTGAGCTCCAAACCGGCGAAACTCTTCCACTGTCATCTGCATCAGGTGCTTCATCTCATTCCACCACGCCAGCTCACGACGAGCTGCCCAGTGGCTTTGCTGAGCTTGTTGTCTGTTATAGGTATAGCTGTTACTTAAACTCACATTCAAGCCATCAGAGCCACTATCACAGTTGTGCTGCCTACGCTCCCAAGAAGAATGGTTAGAAGAAGAAAAAGGAAAGTTGCTGACTGGGCTAGATAATTGGTGGGTGGATTGTTTTTTCTGTTTTGTGGGATTGTACACCGGTAATGTCCTCTTGCGCTCACCTGTTGCATTGAAAAACTCAGACAGACCATCAAATAGCCCCCGCAACTGTCCACTAAGGGGTGGTCCCTGACTTTTCTTGCGTCCCCTACTTGCCTGCACCAATCTAGACCTTTTGATCAGACGACTGGCTGTTTGTTGGCTCCGACTCTGTGCTGTCCGTTTAGTTGGTGATTTCACTGGTTTTGAAACTGATTTTTTTATCATTTTGCATTTGCTAAGTTCTTCCTCCACGTCCTCGTCGGAGGACAAGTCTACAAGAGGAGGCTGAATAGCGCTTAAAGAAACCCTTGATGACCGCTTGTTAGATGGTGTGAAAAAGCGAGACAGCCCGTCCACCAAATTTTTGGTTTCAGGCAAAATACTTAGAGCTTCCAAGTTTCCCCCATTGAGGGCTGCAAACTCACTAGGAGACAGGACATGCTGGGACTGGGCAGTGGCTTCCTCGTCACTACTTTCATCTTCAGTCTCAGCCCTCTTCCTCTTTTTGTTGTTGCTGACAGCCCTGGCTCTGACAATTCCTGATCTTTTTTTGGATGCTTGGAACAACCTGCAGCCAGCGAAAATGGGGTTATTGACAATTTGGGATTAGTACAGTGAACATAATACTTTCACACAAGCAATATCATAAAAACCACAGAAAAACTGTGGGGTCGCAGCAGGGCTATAAGCAAAGTAAAAATTGGGCAAAAAGAAAAGGTTATATGTTGCAAAACCTCGCGTGAGAAATAAAACCCAAACAATACAAAGCAAACTAAAGAGAAGACAGAAAATACACAAAACCAAATGCGTCACTTCGAGCTTCCATGCATTTGGCGGACGGACGTGCTTTGGTGCTGCTAACGAAGCAAGAACTCGCAGCGAAGTAAACTGTTTCACTTCGTTCCTGTTGAAATCTTTTTTTTTTTTTTTTATCACTTGAAAAAGGCGAAAGCCGAAAATTTTGTGTATTTTCTGTCTTCTCTTTAGTTTGCTTTGTATTGTTTGGGTTTTATTTCTCACGCGGGGTTTTGCAACATACAACCTTTTCTTTTTGCCCAATTTTGACTTTCACACAAGCAAATCAGCTGCCCGTTTTTGTATTGCACGCATGGAGTTTGAGTAATGATTTATCTGCATAACACCTCTCACCCAAAAGTGCAACTAACACAACTGGCCAAGAATTTCATTACATACCTAGAATGAAAACATGACAATGCTCAAAAATAGCAATAAAATTTGTCCCACAAAATGGGAAGATATGAAAGACAAGGAAGAAGAGGGCTGATGAAACTGGTCTTTGTTATTAATGGTAAATGACATTGACCATGTTATCTGTTAACCAGATTTTGAACCCTAGGTGTCAAAAAAGAAAAGATTTCAACAGCTGGAAATTTGGGTGCTTCAGATTGCTAGTCTTGCCGTGCAGGATACAGTGGGTAATATACAAATTACGAATCATGGTAGGAAATATACCGTGCTGATTTTAAAATGTTCCTGAACGAATAATTACTGGACACACTTAAGAAAGAAGAAAAAAAGAAGAAAAACCTGCTCATTATTTGCCAAGATTTATCACTTAAGCAATGTTCTCGAATTTGTTCACTAGTAAAGTTCTCATCACATTCTTTGTTCGATACCAAATATCAACCACGATACTGGACTTTATTAATTTCAGCGTGGAGTCCCAAGGTCAACAACTTTCATAATTTCCATTTTTGAAGTTTGACAAGGGGAGCCCATACATAAAAGGTCAGGTTTCTCAAACAAAATCATAGACCACCAATTACACAGTCGTAATTTCTTTCTTTCTTTTTTCCTTTTCTTCTCAAATGACATCAAAAGCTTGGATACTTTCAGCATTTGCATTCAAAAGTGCTACTAAACTACAATTTTCGTATTATTTTAACCCTTTGGCTTCCTTCAATATATTCTTTAACTTACTCACTCTAAATTCAGAACCTTTTCTTTTTTAGAGTTATTTTCAAATTATGATAATTTGAATGAAAAATTAGTGATGCCTCTTGGTAATCATTGGACTTCTTTCTTGCTCCATCCCCACGCATTAATAGGGTTCACGGTAACCAGTAAATGTCGGTAAAATACCTGTTTTGCACGGAAAAAAAAAAGTTCCCATGTGCCTGTCTGACTTCGTTAAAAATTTGCAGATTTTCATAAAGGTCACATAACTTTACAAATGTAATCAGGTGAGCAGACCATCGCATATGACAAAATTCAAAAAGAGTACTGATCTCAATCTCTCAGCCAATCACAGGTCTAGTTTTCAAAATTCCTAATGCAAAAGTACAACAAACAGCACCACGTTTTCACTTTCCACCAGGCAAGGTCATTGTGAATCCAATCTGTATTTCAGGTGCTTTACAAGTGGGCTCTGTCTAAATAGCTTTCATAGTTCTTGTTTTACTTTCCTTGGATATCCATATACCAACTCTTAAAACTTCTGGTCATTTTGCACACCACTAATTATATACCCAGATGGACGATATACATAAATACATACACAAAACCAAACAAATCAATTTTCTAGGGCAACTGAAGCACACTTTGAAAATTACATATGATTTATCACAAGTGATATTGATATGAACAGATTTAAGTCTTACCCTGTCATTCAAACAGCCACTATATCAATTCGATTTGCTGGCTACAATCAACAACAAAACAGGAAGTTTCTATTTTCAATGTAATTTTACATTTAACCTGAAAAAAAGAAAAGGTCTGAGAAGCAGAAGAAAAAAATCTCTACACTGGCAAGACCATTCAACAATCCAAGAAGAGGGAATACCTTGAATGAACAAGTCTAAAAAGTTCAGCAACAGACAAAAACCTAACCATGTAGTCTATCCACAGGAACCCGTGCTTGAACAAGCTTTATTCACAAAACATTCCACTTTATCTTCTTAAACATCCACTATACAAAGTAACAAAAGAAAAATGAATTAGGAGGTAAAATTTATGATGAAGTGGGCACATTTTGTACAACCAGTGTATGATCTTAAGGTACCAGAAATTGTAAGTTTTACATAGTAGGTATCTAAAATCTGCTTGCATGCACTGCTGTACCATAAACAGAAAATTGACAAAAAATAAATTGGCATTCAAGGCTTCACTGAACAGCATCCTTTTCTGATGATATTCCTTTCAAATACAGTAAAGTATGTCACTGAATTATACTTCCCCTCAATGAAAAGGTAAAAATCTGGAAGCTGACATGGAGGTTTCCTAGGCAGTATTATTTGTAAATGAATGGCTTTAAATCAAAAATATAATTTAAATGACTGCCAGAATAAACTCCCAACTCCCACCCCATCTCTCCTAGGAAAAATAATTGACTTAACTTTTTTGTGGTAACTGCGGTCCTCTAAAATTCCACTGTTGCCTGGCACATATCCATTTCAATAGATACCGGTAAAATAATTCAGCCATAATTTCCCCTTACCCGTAAAAAGTGATTTTTTTCATTGCTGACCATTGCCAGATTAGTTAAATGAATGAAATGAGGTAGTTATTCGATTCTACTGTCTTCTCAAGTCAGACTGGAGCAAAATATTGAGTGTGTCATTTCACTTTCCTGTTGTCCTTGCTAAATGCAAGTTGTTTGAAATATCTTTTACTAATCAAAGACTTCAAGATGAGACATTAGGCATCAACAAAGTGTTGCAAGGGGTTACAAATAATGTGTTTCAGATAATAAAAGTCCGAGGTGACAAAGAGTTGGATCTTGATCTAGTAATTGAAAACGAGAGGGCTCGAGATGCTCACTCCTGTCTCCCTTCGCTTCATTGGATGCCCGGCTGAAAAACCTGATGATCCTAAACCCATTTATTTCTTCCTGCAACTCTGAATAATAATCATATGGATTTTTTTTTTTTTTAACTTATCTTTCAAATAGATTTATTGTGAATTTTTAGAAATAATGTTCTGTAGGTGTCCAGATCTAGTATGTTACAGCACCTCTAGGGGTGCAGTGGAGCCCCATTATAGCGCCACTGTTTAATTAAAGAGTGGGTCATACCCTGTAATGTCAGAAGTTTCATTCCTGTTTTAATTGGTACTGTTACATCACAAGTTCTTTCTAAATGAACTCTAAAGTTAAAATACAATAAAATAAGCACAGCTGTAATTTCATAAGCAAAGCCAATTAAGTATGATCATCAAACAGGAAACAGTTAAAAACCTTACTTGGCTTTTTTGAGTTTTTGTTTTGAGGTAGCCTGCAACTGAGTCTTGATCTTAGACGAGTATCTGTATGCCGCCTCCAAGAAGTTTTTCCCTTTCTTTGTGCCTCGCTCAGGATCACACAAATTACATTTCCAGTCTCCTGTAATCACAAATACAAATGACCCTTGAGATATAACAGAATAAAGCTCATACAGGAATAACCATACAATAAGCATACAAAAATTACTGCAATAGACGTAGACATCGAAACGAAACCTTTCTGAACTAGGATGCCAGGGTGTGGAAAATCCGGGTCACAGATCTTTTTTTTTTTTTTTTCCAGTTTAAATACGAAATGACCTTCTATGACCTTTTCAATAATAATAAATCATACAGCATCATGATTTCCCACAATTCTCCTTAATGTGTCAGAATGGCTGGAAAAAAGCTGAGTAACAAACAGACTCGTGAGAATAAGTTACTATCATACATCAATACTCAGGAAAACGGCGGTCAACAGAGAATTTTGTTAAAAATTTGTGAAATTTTGCCAAGGAATGAGCCGAAAAAATAAAATTTTGCAATATTTCATGCACGCATAAAAAAGTACTACTATGATCAATTTTCAAGAACAAACTCTGCTCCAATTTTTTTTGTGAACTTTGTGCACACATGTAGTATAGCTGAAACCATATTATAGAACGTTTTCAACAATCTTGGTGCAATAATACTGTAATTGTTTATATTGAACAGACTTCTGTGAATGTGATAAACCATACTGTTTGCATGAATTTCCATATAATTTTACAATGTAATGTCAACAACCAATAGAGGGTCAGAAATTAAAGCTTGCAGCATGAACCTGAAACAAATGTTCAAGCATGTATGCTACAAGAAGATTAAATGTAAGATCAATCAGTTCAACACATATAATACAATAAATATCCAGACCAAGTATTGAAAAAGCATTAAAAAAATATGCTGTTGACATGCATGGAATACTGCTGTCATGTGTATTTATGAATTGCAACATGGTAAACACCATCATTATCACATTGTAAGACAATTTGCTTGTGTTTATAATTTGACAGCAGCTGTGTCAAAAGCAATTAAGTTTACCTGTCCACCTGGCATTACAGTAACTGGCAGATGAATTTTCCCATCATTTTGAATTGTTAAGCCTTTTTTGTTTGTTTTGTTTTGATCAAGATGGAGATAGCAGATTTTCAATACAAATAATCTGATAAAGTGATGTTTTTGTGGGTGCTTGTATGTAGGTGAAGGTTTGCAGCACATGTACATTATGATGGTGTCCCATTTTGAGTGAACTCGTCCATGTAACGCCCTGTGCGGGGACAGCCAGTGGTCAGTCAGCCAATCGTTCGCATGTTGCCAATAATCTCGGCGGTCGTGTCCTTTGGAACATGTACATTGTGTTCACTTTAGGACGTAATAACAACAATAATGGTGGCTAAATCATAAGGGACCCCAATAATATTTGGATAAAGTACTTGTGATGAGATGCAATAAGTTCTTTTGTTAAATAGAAGGCCTATAGTCAAGAATTTTCTGCATTTACATGCCGTTTCACACGTTTTATCATTTTCCCAAGAGCTCCCTGCACTTTTTATTTTGGTAAGTCAGACCATTCAGGTGAACAAATTATTTTTTAATCCAGGCACTTAATTTACTAACCACATGTATCATGACATTGCCTTCTCCCTTTCCACTATGTGAATGTTCCACGTACAGTGATGTTAGTTTTCTTAGCACACCTTTAGCAAGAGACTTAATTTCCAGCTCGTAGAGTACATACATGTACTGAAATGCGGTTTAATCAAAGCAGCACAATATCTCTCTAATTACCACATCAAATAAAGACAATGACCAACAATAAAGTCGGTCATTTTCTCCAAGTTTTCCTTGATGAAAAACCTACTGACAAACGCCCTTAAGCAGCATGCCCTACTATTACATCGGAATTCATTGTAACAGTCATCCGGTTTCTCAAATACCCAGATGGTCCCTTTCTTCTCATTTCACATGTAGACAACAAGCAGCATCAAAGTCAAAAGTTTCCCTCAGATTTTCCCCAGTTCGAACTTAAAACCGCTGGCATTATTACGTGAGTATGATAAATAGTTACGAATAGTTGCTTCGTAATATAAGTAATTGGACAATACGATTTTGTCAGACATAGGGGTGGCAGGGTAGATAAACAAGCAAAACTAGTATGACAACGAAAAAAAGAATGTGAAAAAAACTCGATAGCAACAGGAACTGAATAAACAAAACACGAGGAGCAACGTTGCTATACAATCAATTGGCCTCCCGCAGGACCCAGTTTGTAAACTATAGGCCACAATATTGGCCATGTCACGCAAGGAGGCCAATATAGTGTTCTTTTTATCCATCATAATTAGTAACTAGTAAGCAAATGCCAGCTTTGTTCAGTTTTAAAAAGGGGACTGCGCTTCACCAACCAGCTCTCACTCAAACACCCTTATGTCAAAGGTAGGATTAGAATCATTTCTGTAATACATTAAACCTTTTTGAAAACTTACAAGAAAACAAATTTGGTATTGCTTGCCCTGATACTCAGTAGTGACAGGCTGGTCTAAGGTTTACACAATGTGTGTCGAATCACGTGTTTTTACACACTTAACAAAAAAAAACATATCTAATTCACCAGCCTCTGCTGACCCTCTAAGCATGCTTCACGATTAGACCTGGATCTAGATCATCGCATTAAAAAAAAAAAAAGTACCATCGGTATTTCTGTCTTTATTAACCCTTTCGATGCCTATCGCCCGAATTTGGGCGATGGTTTCTTCTATCCTCTTAATGCCTATCGCCCGAATTCGGGCGACGTCTTCAACTACCCTCTTACGGCCCATCACCCGAATTCGGGCGATCTGAGGTGAGCTAATGTAAACAGGAAATACACCCCCTGGAAACGTGATTAGGGCTCCGGAATCGGATAATCTAATTCCTGATTGGATAAGCTTTAATTTGATCTCCGGATCATAAAGATCGGCCGATCAGTTCATTTTTTATTCGCTTTTTTGTGTGGATACTCTCTTCACTACAGAATAGCGTCTTCTGAGTCCAACAACGACGATGTTGATCAAAATATTGGGGATTTGTTTGTAAATTCCGACTCTGAAAGCGATTTTGATGGGTTTGACATCAACCAAGAAGATATCTACAATAATGATTTAGTTGACTTGCGTGCGTACGCTCCAGTTGGTAAAGTAGATCTAGATCTAGCTGCAGATCTAGCCGAAGGCTGGTGTATAGATCTAGATGTTACGAAGAATGAAACGAGTGCATTTTCACAGTAGCCAGTAATGAATGCGTTTATAAACATTGATCCCACACCTCTAGACTTTGTCAAACTGATTATTGATAAGTTCAATCATTAGTCTTGATGATTTTAGCAGTTTTGCTGCCAAATAAAAGTCAGAATGTTAGTATTACAATATATGTTTATTTTCTTTTTGTAATTCTTGTGATGCTGCTGCCATCACCACTACTATCACCACCACCACTTTGATATGTTCATTATGTGATACAGTATTCAATGTACTAAAAGTTTCTTTCTTACAGACTTATAAAATTCCCAATATCATAAGAGATATGAATTTTTCTCTATTACACCCTGCTTACTCTTTAAATCTCTAAGAACCTATGATTCAAAGCCTTAAAAAATCTATTTTGTGAATGCCCACACCAATGCAGTGCTTTATTTTGAACTTTCAAAAGAATGACTCTGAATACTATGTCTATGACAATTTTATTGAATAATTTAGAAAACAGCAATTTAAGCCGAATTTTGAATCGCCTTTTCTTCTTCAGACATTTTTTCTGCATAAATATTAAAGAGTGGACAATGAACTGGACTTCTGCTACTCTTTCCAGATAAAACTAGTTTGTTCTTTTTCAATGGCATAAAGCTTGAAAGCACAACTAAAATCATGTAATGGTAATGCTTTTCCATGAAATAAACCATGGCCAACTGCAGTCCATAGCACTATGCAATCTTGATTAACTTTTCCTGATGTTTGCATGAACTTAAAATGTGGCACTTTTGAATTAAATCAGCACCATTTCTCATGGTGTCAACTGAGTCAATATTCTGGTGGTGCACTGATACACTTAAGACAAATATTTCGTCTCAGATGAAAACAGGTGACTGCAATAATGGTCAAGGATTCATGCACACGGAAGAAAACTTACATTCACAAAAAATTGTTGTAAATTTAGATGGTTTGGTATTATATGACTGCATTATAAAACATGTGATTAGCAATAAGCGGCAACTCAAAATTCATTTTAAGACAATCACTGTGAAAAGAAAAATAAAGATAAGCTTCACCTACCTTTAGGTGGTTTGTGGATAGGAGGATCACAGCACAGCATATGGAAGCCTCGATCACAAAAATCACAGAATAACATATTATCCTGAAGACAAAAAAATACAAAATCAAACAATGCATCATTTTCCAAAAAAAAACTTGGAAATGCTTCACTTTAATCAAGATGTTAAAAAGAAGCACCCACGTTTTGACATTCCTTTAATCAAAACCAGCTGTTTATTTATACCACTACTGCTAAAAAGATAAAATGAATCTCAATCCCATTTATGGCCGCTTACAAGCACAATGAACTTTTCTTTTTACAAATTCAGCCTTGCGTTAAACACATTTAAAATGATAAGATATTGGTTTCTAATTTTCTCAGTGAATCACCTCCAGGACTTGTTGCGCCTGCCTGCAAACATATTTCAGGCCATAATGCCAGGCTGCCACTCCAAAAGATTTGATGGAGGCAAAGGAGCGTGTATTTAAGTTGCTAAAAGCAATTAAATATCATTTAAGCTTTGAAAATAAAAACAGAAATGTTCACTAAAGTCATATTCCTTCCTTTAGCTGAAATGATACTTCCTCCCATTAGTTTCAAAGGACAGCGCACATCCCCTAATGAGATGCCTTTTATTCTAAAATACAGAGCTGAACTCTTGCAAAACCTACCTCCTTCCCCGACTTGCCACAAAATGAGCACTTCTTGCAATTAATGCACTGCCATCGGAGCTTTCGTACTCTGACTGTAAGCTCCTGAGAAAACTTCAGACAAGATGGGTGACCTGAAATGTTTTCAAACATGAAATTAAGACGCTATGACCACCACATTTATCCTAAAACTCACTCAGATTATATTACATATTGCTACACCAAGTTAATAATGTCAAGACTTTCCACCCTGTTCAGTACCATTAGAGCTTTTTCATTTATTTAACTTCATCCTAAGCTGGCAATTTTGGAAATAAAATTAAGATAGTTCAATATTTTAGGATTTGGAATCAGATATCCTTAAGGGTTATAGTGATCATGATTGACCCAGTCCAAACATCTAATCCTGCATGTGGCCAGAATGGTAGTCCCTGCCTACGTCTCCCGTTTGTTTACTCGTCTGCTCTCACTGATTGCTTTTTCCTGTTACTTTTGCTTTTTAGTCTGTGCTGTCACCTCTATTATTATCAAATAAAATGGTATCATCCAATTATGTTTATTATGATGAAATACAGTAACTATTTATCATACTCATGTAATAGTGCTGACGGTCTAAAGTTTGATCAGGGAAAAAGCTAAGGGAAACTGTTAACTTTGATGCTGGTTGCCATTTCCATGCGAAATGATAAGAAGGAGGCCATCTGCTTATTTCATAAGCCATTCAATTGATTTTAATATCAGGGGAGATGCTGTATAATGGCATCTTGATGGTAATTTTTCATCAGGGAACACTGGGAGAAAATGACTGACTTTGCTGCTATTCGTTGTCTTTATTTGGTATGGTAATTAGAGAGATATGCTGTTGCTTTGATTAACACTCCTTAAATACATGCAATCATGTATGTTCTTTTAAAGCTGGAAGTCAAATCTCCTGCTAATGTCACTAATTCACAGACTACTTTCAACACAAATGTTCGTTAATGAGCACCTAACGCTATGATACGGTCATTATTACACATCTGCGACGATGACAGAGACTACATAACTCGACTCCTTTAGCACGTACACCTCTATGCATAATCATCTATAGTTGCCATAGGTCACCGATTTACACTAATTCTGTTGCCGGCCAATTATTGCATTTTTTAATAATGCTATTGGGAATGCAAATTGTGGGATCAGAAAATGAGATAGACAAACTTCCTGCCAGTCTTTGATGGACCAGTGGTTGATTTCAAGATATTTAGCGTGATCTGACGTGATGAACAAAGTTTTACATTGAAGCCGCACAGTCACAGGCCATTCTCTACATGCTCATATGCAGAGATACCGCCCTATAAAAATAAAAATCTGAATCTGGTGAAAAAAATCAGAATGAGCGCGAATGACGACGAAAATTAAAATTATGCCAGTACCAAATTTACTTAAAATCTCTAATTCGGAAGACGAAAATGGAAAAAAAGGCAGACCGCAGGAAGTATTGAATATTTGGAATACCGGCCTAACTAATAGGAAAATCAGAATTACGCCCATTTTTAAAGAAAAATCAGAATGATTCCCATCAAATCAAAATGGGTGCAATCCCTGCATTTGAGGCAATTTACAAGCCCATGAGACTGGTGAGAGTAACTTAAGGGCGCCGATAGTGCAATCTGGGAGTGATTCTGTAAATAAGAAAAGTTCTGATGCTGTCAGCAATGAAGAAAGTGATGATAAAACTGAAGCTTCAGGAAGTAGTTTACAGTAGTGGGAAAGACAGTTGGATTGAGAGGACTAGCTATAGTGGAGGTTGTTTTGAGGAGGACAGTGCACCACAGGTTATGCAAAATGTGATTCTGTGAAGGACACTGCTGTCTTGATCTAGAGTAGTAAGAATATCATGAGTCTACTTGTGTGCAAAATAAATCAGGGATTACTTACCACTGTTGCCACAGTCAGCACAAGAGATTAAGTCTTCCCATTTGCCTTCTCTATTTTTGTCAGCTCCTTCTAAACAAAAACTACACAACACCATGGGAGTTGCCTTTTTCTGGAAATAGAGGAGTTGCAAAAATATTTTTTAATGGCATGAGGAGAACATCTACAAATTCATTTGCCAAGGTCCTGAATGGCCTCCCTGAACAATCTTATCATTCCAAGTCGGGGTATTCACAATCCTCTTTGGACTTTAGGAAAACAATTACAAAATTAAACTTTTCTCTGACAACTACTAAGCCGCACACCACATGCAAATCTTGTCACAATCTGACAGTATGGAGTATTTCATGTACTAAAAGTGATCTTCGCTCGCATGAATGAGGTTAAAAATTATACAATCCAATCCTCTGATTCTTTGGATACCAAATACTTGATACTTTCTTGAAAAATATAAAACCTCTGTTTTCTATACAGGACTACTTAAACCACTGTCCTAATTTTTCAGTAATTTCCTCAAAAGTCAAAGGTCACATAACTTATTAACTCCTTCAGGATGTCAGTATTAGGGGCTTCGGTTAAGTCTGGATGTAATTAATTTTTTTCCCATTTTGGGGAAAAACAACATGGCTCAGAAGAACGCTAACAGAAAAAAGGTATTGATAGTAAAGTAAAATGTTGTACATCAAATAAAAGAGAATTGAATGTAGAATACAATATACTTCTGCGATACGTCCATGCGCATTTTTCAATGGCACTGATAAATCAGTGATACATCCCAAAAGAGTTAAAAGTTAAAGCTATCTAAGTAGTTCGTCCATGCATCTGTATCCAGTAAAAATAATACCAAAAAACATGTTTAAAGTAAATAAAACTATACAAATATCCATGTATACCATTTCTTAAACTCGATGTTGTGTAGCACCACAAAGAAGGAAATCAAACCAAATGCATCACAGAGAGAAACCTTTAACCTTTTCCGTATGTTCTGGGTACAAATGTAGACAAAAGGGTATCAAAAATTCAGCCTAAATTAGCACAGTTACACAACAACCCTTACATTTTCTGTATTCCTCAAATTACATTTATACCAGCAATCTCTGGGTGTCATTAAAATTTTATTCTGGGACATTTTCTTTTGTTTATTTATGTTTACTTTTTTCTCCCCCTATCCGCACATCCTGGGTACAAATGTAGACATACCTCTCATATAAGGATTTACACTGTTTATTCCTATAGATCCATATGCCCTTGGTACAAATGTAGACAGTCAATGAATCTCTGTAATCTGTAATCAATTACTTTTACAAATGTTCTAATCTCTATGTGCCATCCACTGTGATGGGTAAGGTGTTATTAGAGTATCGATTACAGGTGGTAGGTATGATAATGTGTACTTGTACATTCCTAAGTCTTCTTGATCATCCCTGGTAGTTCAAAGATTTTCAGACTATAGTTTTTACAGATTCTGTTGAGGTGGCTTTCTGACCGAACAGTGACAGTACCTCCAGAATAAGATTTTGGTAGTTTTGTGGTATCAAGAGGACATTAGAGAGAGCAAAGCAAATGACGTAACCGAAATTGACAAATGAGATATATGAGGAATAAATGACATTTGAGGTGGAAGAACAAACCGGTGATCTTGATGGAGGTGGCCTTTTGTGACAGTGATGATGACCAAGGGTGAAGACAATAAAGAAAGTACATATTGGATGGCACATAGAGATTAGAACATTTGTAAAAGTATTTGATTATAGATTAAAATTTATCCATATCATCCCCCCCCCCCCCCCCCCAGCAACAACAAAATTTATTATTCATTATTAAATATATATTGTTATTAATAAATATTCAAATATTATTTGAGTTGTGTGTTGTGAACTGATGTGAGTTGTGAACTGCTGTGAGTGTGAGTTGTGAACTGCGCCTAACAGGCTGCGTTACAATTTGCTCTGAGATAGAGAGAGAGAGTGAGCGAGACAGGGAGAGAGAAAGAAGCAGTGCAGTGTGTTGAGCGCTTCGCAGGCGCTCCATTCTGCTCTGTGGTTGACATGTTGTTTCTGTAAAGCGCACAGAGCATTTTAAATGGATACATGCGCTATATAAATGCTATACATTATTATTATTATTATTATATTGACCTACAAGTGCTACAACTGATGCAGCAGCTTCCTATAAAGTGGGCTGAACCAGAACCTGGTACAAGTCCTGTTTCAGAAGCCCTGGCTGAAGTAGCTCACTCTCGGGACATGCAGAACCAATGTCAACAGTAAAGGGGAACCTTCTACATCCCTCCCATCCATGTTTATTGGAAAACATAACCTGCGGAATGGTCTCCTTTGCTATAGACTTCCTGACACTTTTCAGGTCAGAATTTGCTGCAAATCTCTAAGAATAGGATACCAAACGGGATCAGCTGCTAATCCTGCATCTATATTCTTTTGGTCTAGGACGACCAAATGGTATCGAGCATAGTAGATAACAGGAAGAGAAAGGGGAAACAAATGAAGGGGAGGAATGGGCGGAGACTGCTGAGGTCAAAACATGGGCCCTTGTTACAAAATTGACATGTGAGCAGCTTGTAGTTGTATCAACTTTTGTCACACTGCTCCCATAAATGGAGTGTCTTTGTAGGAAAGAGCTGGCAAGTTACTTTTCTCAAAACAAAGATTTTGCAAACTGGGGAATATGTTGAAATCTGATGAAAACATGACTGCCACAGGATGCAAGGCACATTGTGCACTTTCAGAGATGTCTGGGGCGTGTTTGTGAAGAACTTGGCAGTGCATTATATGTATCGGGAACATATCTCACTATTGATGAACAATTTTTTTTTTCATTCAGGTGAAGATGCAGCCTTTTGTTTCTTTCTATTATGCAACTTCAAAACCAGGGAAACAATGATGAGTCTTTCCAGCCTGTGGTCCAGAAACAAACTACCCATTTTGTGGAATACTTAATCTTGGCAAAGGGGGTGACACTGGGAGATAGAAAGAGGTGATGAATCTGGTCAGAAATATATTATTCGGACTGACCCCTGACTTTATAAGAGTGAAAGAAATGCCCCTTGTGACCACTCCACAGCTCTAGAACTGTGTAACTGTCTTTGAAAAACAGAACATGACCTTGATAACAACCATACAAAGAAATAACCCACACAACCCCACTCCATTTTCGAAATAAACGCTTTGCTCTCGACGACTCAGACTTCAGCCCAGATGTATAGTGGATTTTCCATCCTAATCAAGACAACTGTCTCTCAAAATGCCTGCTAGCCATCCCTACACTCTTTTCCTTCTTACATTTACATTTCCTTTCGTCTTCAAATATTGCCCCAGTAGTTGCGGGCTGCGAGAAAGAGAAATATATGGCATATTTATGATAGCTGAGGTTGCTGCTTATGCCACTGATGGAGGTGGGATAATCAAAAGCCATTGTGTCACCCGACAAAGAAAATTAATCTGTAATTATTACCAGTTGAACACAGATGTGTAATACCCACAAAAGGAAAAAGCCACCTTAAACTCTAAATGCCTCCATCATGATTAGTAAGGATGGATCTCCTAGTGTAAGGAATGTATACAGTCTACAAAACTACCCAGCACGTACAGATCAGCTAAAACACGTATTTTCCTTTACACAGCACAATGTCTACAAATGTACCCAGGTCACCAGATTTTAGGACATTATCAAAAACACCTGCTAAATTCATTTACATCACTTGACCACATACTTACTCTATTTCTCTCAAAAGGAAGGATAACCTCAAGGTTGGCTTCCTCTAAGTTGATTGATTCTCCTGCTTCATCTTCTTCTTCGGCAGGCAAACGAATGAATTTGCCTGTTTGTACCAGGCGACCTCTCTGAACTGCTCTGCGTATACACATGCGCAGATTTTTTGTCAACATTCCACTCCCCTCAGATTTTACACTGAATTTTGAATTGATGTATTTCTCTATGGATTTAAGCATAAGGCCTTTTGCCTCCCTTGATTCACGTAAGCACTGAACCACAAACTTAGTGAGATCAGTTTTCTTGTCCAATACAATTGTCTTTGATTTGCCATGAGAGGCTAATGCTGGATCCTTGTAAGTATGGTCATTATTATTTTCCACTCTAAGGATCTGTCCTCCTTTGACAGCAAGTTCCAGTTGTTCGGAGATGGCATCTTCTGATACTTGATGGTTCTGGCGTATTGCATTCACAATTCTATCCTTATTTGGACGCTGTTTCTGGTGCTTAATTTTATGAACTGCATCCAAAATCCACCCTACATATGTGGAGTTGGCCTCCACAACTTTATCACTTTCCTTCACCATCTTGTACAGTCTTTGAAAACGTTTACTTTAGAGTGAAAGTCAGCCAATTGATTCTACTTTAATCATAAACAATTTTGTGGCGCTACATCAGACAATGTCATGGTCAAGTCTGGTTGTGACACCAAAATGCAAAGGTCATGTTAATTGACAGATGGGTCCACATTTGCTCAAACCTTTACCCTGGACATGGTACCTGAAAAATAACAAGAAAATGCATGTTAAAGATGGTTTTAAATATCCCTCTTGCATACTTAGTGCTACGTAAAACAAGAAAGCAAAAGGTAACATTTTAACAATCAGAATTTATACACTGACATCCAACTGTAATTGTTGTAGTAGCTTACAACTGCAAATTTTGGGAGCAAAAAAAATCTATGAGGACCATAAATGTCCACACTGTTAACCCACAACCCGCGCGCTACCCCTGAAACCCGCTGTCCGGTCAGTGACCTTACTCGTAGGGAATCTTATCTGGGTGGCACTGACCCTTGTCGATGTGCGATGACCACACTAACGCTGTCCAAGTGGTTTGGTTTGTATTTGATCAGTATGAAAACATTCGCTGATCACGTTTGACAATGAATTAACCAGAGAAAACTTTGTCTCTAAGTCTAACCAATGATCTGACTTATGATATCAAACTTGATAGCTGTAATATTCATGCGAGCGAAGCATGATAACTCGCCATGCCCCTCCCCAAGCCCTCAATAAATTGTTTCATCCAGATTGGCACATGCTAATGAACCGTGTGCATTCGGAGCAAAGGTAATTTCAGAGTTTATTTCTGATTGGTTCTTAGAACAGTTATATACAGACAACTCTAGATGATGGTCAGCTCGTGAGAAAATGAGCTAGAGTCTATATATAAATGTATTTCAAATTTGTTGAGCAACAGTTCGCATGTCGATGTTACACTTTTTTATAGATAGTGTGGGGCGTGCCTTTGGAAGCTTAGTCTTTGCGAGTCCTACCAGTGGTTCACTGGTTAACATGTCCTTGTCAAATGCCTTTGATTTAGAAGAGATACAGTGAGCAATAAGACAGAAGTTGCATCACAAAGACTCAAAGAGGACAGTGACCTGACACGTGAAAAATTGTTTCCGCAGTCAGTTTCACCTGCACATATTAACACGCCTGTGCAGAATAAACACCTGGGAAGTCGATGCCGCATTTCGACTTCTCGCACAGACGACAGATAATGCACAGGACTAGTCAAAACAGCAGATGATCTCACTGCGATTCAGGGTTTCATAAGGTGACAGTACAGTGTTTTAGTTTCCTGGACACAGCCTGCATATATGTTAGTCACCAAAAGTCCACCTTAACAAACACTCGCTCTAGATCTAATACACACTCTGACAGGAACAGAAAGTTTGGGCTACAACTGCCACTTCTAACCGCATCAAGCATCCACCAATAATTATATTGGGCTAACCTAGATGCTTAAATTGCAAATCTGATGAGTAAAGCCATGATCACTGAAGGAGATTCTGATCCTTACCAATACAATAAGCAAAATCCTGGACATTAGTGGAAAACTAGATCTAGATCTAGATTAGATCCAGTAGCATAAACATCAATCAATCTCTTCTAAAAACTGACTTTCTACTTTCAGTGCAAACAAGGTTTTGGGCCTTACAGTTACATTACAATAAAAACACTACAATCACCAGAGGAGAGGCACGTCTTTTAGCTTATGAACGGCGTCTAAAATTTCCAACAAATCTAATCGCAATCCACACCTTAAACTGTTAAAGCCTACAAAACAGGTCACAATGATATGAGAAGTTCAAACTGACACCCATAGAAAAATACCTTGTGAGAGTGGGTTTTGAAAACCACGGTAGGAATTACGACTGGACCAAAATGTTTAGAAACTTGTTGACTTACCGCAACTCTCATCTCATCCAAGATTCTCGGAGTTTTAGATGCAAACATAAATCACAGCCTTAGCTCGTGAATACTGTCAACAGATAAGTGAATGTAAACGCATTATCACACCTTTGGCAACCTTGTCCATGCAACAGTTTTTATGTAAATAATGCCCATGTCCTTTGTTGTCCATTCTGTTTACATCGCATAAGGCGCGCGTCAACGATCGGTGAATGCGATTTACAAAATTCATCACACAATTCCATTTTACTAAATCCCTAAGTGAAATATCGCTTCAAAACCTACACTGTCTGATAGAACACCAATTTAGCTAATTTTTGATACCTGTATCTTGTCCACAACTGAAATATATGAGAAGCACCGAGTTAAAAATCATCAATTTTTCGTAATATCATAATGGCGATCAACCCGTCTCAAATCAAACATGGCTGCCAAAATAACACTCCGAGATGTCATGAGAATATAAAAATTTTAAAAACCCATTTTTATGCAGAAAAGAAGTACAATTTGGACGTAATATTTGTTTTTCATACATAAGATATACATAATATTAGTCAAAAATTAATAAATAATAGTAATTAATTGATTTAATAGAGAACTATTTTCAACTTGGGTGTAATATAACCCACATTTTTTTTTTACCTTCCAGAATGCGTCAAGATGGAGTGTACCATAACATACTGCGATCTGATTGGTGGGCCCCACAAACAGACTGAGTGTGTGAGATCTACTTTTGCTCTGCAAGTGTTGACGATTATGATGTTTTGACTTGGGTAGGCTACCGGCAACGCGCGCAACAAGGAAACATTGTAAACTAATTCACAACAGATTAGGCCGAATCAGTATGTGATGAGCTCCTTGTAATAAAAATAACAGTAATTTCGGGTTGAAATGGCTATCCATACATTACTCTAAAAAGAAAAAAAAAAGTTACAAAATACTCAGCACAGTTTTAAAATAAGTAAATGAATAAGTATACAATAAATTATAATATAAGTGAAGGCCGGGTTGCAAAGCTGGTCTCGTGTTAAAATATATTATTGTTTCACAATAAATTGCTTGAGAAATGGGTGGCATTAACACTTATTTCTAATTATCTCTTATATAAATCCTACTGTCAGAATAGTACTTCTCAAACAGGAGTCAAAATGTGGCAAAAAGAAAAAGTGGTATGCAGCAAAGCCTTGCGTAAGAAATAATAATTCCCATACGATTCAGTGGAACGCAAACTAAAAGAGAAAACAGAAAATGGCCGATCTTTCGGCAACAGACTTTTTTCAAGGAAAGACAACAACAGAAAAAAATGGAAAATTGAACAGATGATGATTATCAAAATAACAGGAAAGAACAGAGAAACAAAATACAGCAAAAAGAGATATTTTTCTGTGGTTTTCATAACACAGTAGGCTACTATTTCTCAAACGGGAGGCTTTTGGTTGACGGTAAGTGAGAGGGGGGAATTTTAGCCATGGGAGGGATTGAAGAAGAATTTCAGTCAGAGGAGGAACTCCGAATTGGGAATTAAAGAATGCGTTCCGTACACGGTATGTATTAAATGAAATATCAGATATTTCAGGATTTCTCTTTTCGCTTGGTAGTAACTAATAAAGAAATTTCGTTTCATAACTTAATGTTTCACTGTGGCCGTGGTAAAAGTATAATGATGAAAGTGAAGAGATGACAATTAAAAATGGGGAGGATCGTAGATGGGACACTGGGAACCAGTACAGTGTGTTAGATCGATCATCATTATCGCTGTGGAAATAAACCCTGAGCATTCAGCTACTAGTATAATTATTAGCCCCGAAACTGTTCCGATAAATATTTGTGTCCTTCTCAGTTTTGCACCTCACATTGGCAGAATGGACCTCACAATTATATCTTGACATGTTAATTAATTTGGCGTCCTCAATGATAACTGTACTGAAAGAAAATGGGAGAGCAATGAAAGATCAACATCACTGTTCTGTGCTCGGCACCGACTGAACGGACGGTTGATACTAATGATAGAGAGAAAGCAAGCAGATCGGCGCAAGCTAAACTGCATACCCGTACCGGTATTCCATGATGTCGGTGTCAGATGATGATTTTCTCATGCTGGGCTATCGATATACTCTTATTTGTTTAAGATAAAAAAGGGGGAAAAAAATCTCTATTCACTTCTAGTAAAATGCTCCCGTCAATAACATCGTTGATAATAGCTGTTTTGTCAGATAATGCAAACCCTCCAAGTTTGATCCTGAAAATCTTCTCTTTCATTCTGGAAAAAAACAACAACAAGATGAGCCCAGATCCGACTAATCATGACATGGCCACTATCCCTTTATTCAAAATAGCTACTCGTTGTTCATCTTACTTTGAGACATTGTGTTCAAATGCAGCATAAATTGTAGCTCAGGCCATGACTAAATTTGCTTCAGAGACCAATGGCTTGAGAAATCTCGACCACATCGAGCTCGTTAGGAGGTCACAGAAACGATTTGACCAAATCTTGCTGATACCGCTCACCACTGGCTGAGACACTATCATAAAATGTGGTAATGCCTCATAAAATGATCCTCTAATGCACTTCATAGCGTATACCTGGTGCAAATCCCTGCAAGCTGCCCCGTTTTTGTGCGTTTTTTTTTTCAAACCCCAATATTAATGCGTGCCCGTGCTGACATGGCTCCAACATCCCTGGCTAATTTACTGTCCACGCCGGTAGTGTTTCGCGGACAGACTTTCTTCGATAGTTGGGTTTCCTGCCAAATAACCTGTACTTTCATAATATTCACACCATAATATGCGAGTATCAACTTCTCGGTGTTTCACTTTCAGATGAAAATTCGCTTATGGGCTTCTCAAGAAAACAATCGCTATCAAGTAGCCTATGACATGTACATGATGTGATTTATAATAATAGTCGTGTACAAAATTAATGGAATCAGTTTTTCTTAAATTTCATCGTGGCGCACCAACAGGTAGCAACCAATAGTGAACACATGCTTAATTGATCTGGCTAACCATTCACTTGCTTTGGGCAATGCTAAGTGCCCATTTTCACGCCCAAGACTCGAAACCCTCAAATAATCATTCCGTTGTCAATTGCTTAATTGGTGCTAACATAAACCCCTACTCGTGTAGATCTCGGGTTTCTAAATTAACATTTTCTTGATGAGACGTCACGTACTCGTTCACTCAGTGCCGAAATGCATGTGTTAGTCACTTGTGTTCTGCAAGTTTTGTCAAACTAAATGTATGCATTTCTGTTGCACTTCACACCTATTCTTTCTAAGTTCAAGACATTCCAGCTGGCACATTTGCAGTGTAAACCACTCTGCCTATGCCACTCATGACCTTCTCCTCATTTTAGCCTTCAACTTTTTTGTTCCTGTATCTAGTAGTTATAGCTGCCCTGCTTTAAAATGATACACATTCGCATTGCGGGGCCGAATATCCCACTGCTGGAAAGATGCAGCACCCAAAAATTAACAAATTAATGTGAGCAGTCCATATCATACTAAGCTGAAATTTGATCCAAACTTTTTTAAAAATAAGAACTGCGATGGATAGAACAACGGCCTCCATTTAGGCTATATTGGACTAACACAGTTGTAAAGTCTAAAAAAAAATCTTAAAACTTTTAATCGTTTCATTTTGCTGGTCTTCCTATAACAATCAAGTTGAAGTGTGGCTGGGAATATAATGTGGGAAATTTTGCACAATATGGACCAGTTTTCATATTGCTTCGCCGTGTCATTAGCAACTTGGACTTCCCCCTCAAAATGAATGCATAATGAATGTGAAAGAGACGGTTGTTGTTAGGGGACCGTTGTCTAATTACAGAGAAAATACTTCGTTGTGTCCATTGCTCGTCTCTACCAAATATAAATAAAAATACATGAACAAGAAAAAAAAACAGGTACCGTTTAGGCAAAATACTGCGGTCCCCTAACAACAGCCGTGACAGGAACTAGAACTAGAGTCTAGGCCTACTGGCATGTGTACGGCTCAATTAATTTTGGTAGTGGACTATTTCAGTAATTTCTGTACTCGAGTATTCTGAATCTCTTGTTAAATTAGATCTACACTAAATAATAAGGCTAATAACAATAGTAATAATAATAATATACTATCCCCAGGAATAAGAAGCGAAGACAAGGGGAGAAGAAGGAACGCAAAAGCAAACGGTAGAAACAGTCGCTGAGCTAGAGTGATGCTATGACCTTCAAATGCAGCAACTGTTTCAGAGCCTGCGGTTCAGGGATCGGACTGTACAGTCGAAGGAGGCGCTGCAGCGACCCAAATTGACATACCTTGGGGCACAAACCAATTGTCTCTCGAGACAAAGGAGACAATAATGATACTGGCGATGATAATGAAGATTTGAACCATGTCTGATCGCAGCGCAACTGCAAAAGGTAAATTACGTTATGATATGAACAGAGAAACGGAACGTTTAACAGGTGGCGAATCTGAAATATTGTGAAATTTTGCAGACATAATCAAAATTCTTTTAAGGGCACAAAGATGAGTATAGAGATTTCGGAAAAGGAGTGGGAATGTATGTCACTAGGAATAGCAATCAAGACTTCCTCGATCAGGCCGAAAAAAAAAAGCAAGAACACACACACACAATTGCTGGAACGGAAAATGGTTTGGAGCAGATGGAAAAGAACCCTCAGCTGAGATAAACACGATTTCAATGAAAACATTCTCAAGCTTTTATGCATGCACGCGTGATTACATTTTAGAAAAAGGTAGAAAAGGAATAATTTTTTTGCTTTTTTGGTTGCAAATCTATCCTGTTGTAGACACTACTTTGGCCATCGTGTCATTTTGGAAACCCAGCAGGAGGACAAGGCAAACTTTATAATAGTACACGTCTGTAGGTTTGTTTTAAAGAAGATGCACACACACAATAAAAAGAGAAAGCGAGAGAGAGGGAGAGAGAGAAAGAGAGAGAGAATGGTGGAGAAGAAGGGGACACTGGGAGGGGGACAGCAGTGTGAATCAGTGTAGGGAAAAAAAATCTTTCCAGTACTTGTGACTATTTGGATACTCGAAGTCGATATAACTGGAATCGCATCGACCCGCACTATGTGTAACATGGCCGCTCCCATGGCTCGATCTACAAGTTTAATTATGATATCGAGATTTGATGGAGAGTTGACATCTAAGCTGTCTAAGCCACTGCATGTTTCTTATCCTGAAAATGTTTTAGGGTTTTGGCAGTTTGTCCTCGTCAGGGCAATCAACATGAAAACTTCACCTTAGCGTCACTCTGTCTGTGTACGGCAATGACTTAGAATCTAGAACTAGAATCCAGAAGCGTAGACTAGTGTAGACCACTTTGGCAGTGTACGTGTATTATGACTAAAGCAGTGCATGACAATCAGTGACACAGCAGAATGCTCCAGTGACCAGTGTGGAAGTTTGCTTGTGTATGAACGCATCCTCACTGGACTAGACCCGACTAATACAGTTTTGTGTGTTTGTGTGACAGAGTTCACAATCTGCAGACAATACAGGCAAGATTAGTAGAAGCTTGTTTTCTATCAATATTCTATTCTTTACCTGCAGATCATCATCAGAATTGACAATGTGTTTTTCGTGCAGTTACCATGTTGTACGCAGCAAGCCATTATTCCTGCCTGACCATATAAATATTGCTTTTACTTAGTGTAGGATTTATAAAAATTTAAAATTTTACTACAAAGTACAAGAAAAATATTAACCCTTGACCCGCATTTCATTGAATGAACTTGGGGAGGAGTACCTTACTCGAGCGCCACTTTTTGATAAAAAACCCTATATATTTTTTCGGTACTTATTAATTTTGTTAGTTTATCCAATTGTCATTGGAAAAAAAAGCAATGATTGATATGTAACAACGTGAGGGTCTAGTCAGTTTGTATCATCGAGGCCGTAGGCCGATGTTCGTCTGGGCAGTAGTCAGATTGACATATCAGGGAAAGCCGCCGGGGTAGCTATATACTGGCGCTCGAGTACGGAACTCCTTCCTGAACTTGTCCACATAATGCCATGTGCGGGGATAACCAGTGGCCAGTCAGCAGATCGTTGACGTGTTGCCTCTAACCTCAGCGGTCGGGTCAATATTTATTTTTTTATGGTCTTTTTGAACACATGTATTGTGTTTACTTTAGTCTGGGATTCAATAACAACAAATGGTAGATAAAATCATAAGTGACCCCAATGATATTTGGATTTATAAAGTACTTGTGATGAGATGCAGTAAGTTCTATTGTTAAATAGAAGGCCCATAATCAAGAATTGTCAGCATTTACATACTGAATAGCAGGTTTTATCCTTTTTCCCAAGAGCTCCCTGCACTTTTTTTTTTTCCACAAGGCCATTCAGGTGAACAAATGATCTTTTAACTTTAGCCAGGCACTTATCTACATATATCATGACATTGTCATCTCCCTCCTCCACTATGTGAAGGTTCAACATCCATGATGTTAGTTTTCTTAGCACACCTTTAGCAAGAGATTTGATTTGATTTCCAGCTCATGGTGTATACAAGTACTGAAAAGTAGCTGTTTAATCATTTAATCAAAGCAGCACACTATCTCTCTAATTTCTGCATCAAATAAAGCCAACGACCAACAACGAAGTTGGTCATTTGCTCCCAGTTTTTCGCGATGTAAAACCTACCGTCAGATACCCTTAGACGGCATTTCCACTAGTATTTAACCCTCGTCCCGCGTTGAGTGAATTCGTTCATGTAACGCCCCATGCGGGGATAGCCAGCGGCCAGTCAGCCGATCGTTCGCGTGTTGACAATAACCTCGGCGGTCGAGTCAATCGGGTCCTTGTGAACACGTGTATCGCTTATACTTCAGGACGCAATAATATTAACAACAGTAGTGGTGGATAAATCGTAAGAAACCCCTATGATATTTGGATAAAATACTTGTGATGATATGCAGTAGGTTTTATTGTGAAATGGAAGGCCCCAAATCAAGAATTTTCTGCATTTACATGCCGTTTAAAACACGTTTTATCATTTTCCCAAGACCTCTGTGCTTTTTCTGTCCCTGTGTCAGGCCATTCAGGTGAACAAATTATTTTTTAAGCCATTCGCTTAATTTACTAACCACATGTATCGTGACATTGCCTTCTCCCTCCTCTACTATGTAAAGCGTCCACCTACTATAATGTTAGTTTTAGCGAGAGATTTGATTTCCAGTTCCAGGTCGTAGAGCACATACATGACGATTGTACTGAAAAGCGGTTTAATCAAAGGAACACAATATCTCTGTAATTACCACATCAAATAAAGACAACGACCAACAACAAAGTCGGTGATTGTCTCCCAGTTTTTCCTGATTTTTCCCCTACAGACAGACACCCTTATGCAGCATGCTCTAGTATTACATCGTAATTCATAATTACAGACAGAGAATGGTGTCTCTAATACGCACGTGGCCCCTTTCTTCTCATTTCACATGTAGACGACAACCAGCATCAAAGTAAAAGTTTCCCCAAGATTTTCCCCAGTTCAAACTTCAGACTGTCAGTACTATTACATGAGTATGATGAATAGTTACAAATAGTTGCATCGTAATAAACGTAATCGGACGATACCATTTTGTTAGATATAGTAGGGGTGACAGAATAGATAAACACGCGAAAATTGTGTGGAAAAAAAACGTGAAAAAACAACCACAATGACAGCCTTGGCAACCGAATAAACAAAGCGCGAGGCGCACCATTGCTATACAGAAGTGTGGCCTCCCGCAGGACCCACGATTAAGCGTGCCGGACAAAATAATGGCCTCCCGTGTCTCGCATGTTGCGCGGGGAGGCCAATATAGTGGCCTCCCGCAGGACTAGGGTTAAGTATTACATCAAAATTCATTATAACCTACAAAGAACTGTTTCTCAAATATGCAGATGGCCTCCTTCTTCTCATTTCACATGTAGATGACAACCAGCATCAAAATAAAAGTTTCCCCAAGATTTTCCCCAGTTTGAACCTCAGGCCATTAGTACCATTACATGAGTATGATGAATAGTTACGAATAGTTTTGCATTGTAATAAACGTAATTGGACCATACCATTTTGTTACACATAGTAGGGGTGACAGGATAGATAAACAAGTGAAAATAGTGTGGAAAAAAACTGAAAAAAAAAACGATAGTCACAGCAGCTGAATAAACAAAACACAAGAAGCAGCATTGCTATATAATACAATGCCCCCTGCAAGACCCGGTTTGCAATATGTAGGCCACAATATTGGCCTCGCGTGTTGCGCGAAGAGGCCAATATAGTGGCATCCCGCAGGACGAGTGTTATACTGTTAACCCTCACCCTGCGAGGGGCGGCAATTGTCGGTATTTACTCGCAATCGCTCATGCCGCAGGGGCGGCAAAAGTCGGGAAGGTCAAGCTGACCGCGCCACGTGCAAGCCGTATTTTCACGCATCAGGTCACTTACCTTTTTGAGACGTAACCATCGTGTTATTGTTCACCGTATCTCTTCTAAATCAAACGCATTGTGACATGGACATGTTAACCAGTGAACCACTGGTTGGAATCACAAAGACTAAGCTTTCAAAGGCTCTCCCCACACTTTCAAAAGATGTAACATCGACATGCGAACTGTTGCTCAACAAATTTACAATATTATCTCATTTTCTCACAAGCTGACCACCATCTGGAGTTGTCTGTATCTAAGAACCAATCAGAAACAAGCTCTGAAATAATCTTTGCCCCAAATGCCCACATTGGTTTATTAGTATGTGTCAATCAGGATGAAACCATTTGTGTAGGGCTTGGGAGGGCGTGGCTAGTTATCATGCTTTGTTCTCACGAAAACTACAGCTGTCAGTTAGGAATCATAAGTCAGATCATTGGTTAGAGACTGACAGACATAAGATTTTGCTGGTTAATTAATTATCAAGCGTGATAAGGCATAGCAGTGAATGTTTTCATACCGATCAATAAAAAACGAGCCACGTGGACAGCGTTTGTGGTCATTGCATAGCGGCACGGGTCAGTGACCCCAGATAAGATTCTCCGTGAGTAAGGTCACTGACCGTGCAGCGGGCTTTACGGGTAGCGCACGGGGTATGGGTTAAGAATGACATAGACAGCAAAATCAGTACTCATCATGTGATCTCCTGTTCGGTTTTTAAGATAGGACAATTCTTACCGTTACAAAACTACCCACTAAAAACTTTTAAAGTGGGGCTGTGCAGTGAAGATTATTTTGCCAGTTTTGAAAATTACTAACATTCTAGTAACAGCATGCAGTCTTTTAGTGTTTACATTTTGGACTTGCCTGAAACTGTTCTTTTTGTTTAAATGACTTTGACCTCACCCTTGAAAATTATATCAGTATTTAACGTAAATTTTGCGTTCTTCCAGATGGATGATACAACCTCTTCAGTGTTCATCATGCTGTCTCTACTGGGTGTGGTGGCTTTTTTAATGTCACTATATAGGAAGTATCGTCTACGTCACTATTCTATACCTGTGAGGGATCCAACGAAAGGGCATAGATTTTATATGGTAGATATGTTTACTAGCGCAACCTACTGTAATATAGAGGAGACTCGGCTTACTCATGGTGCACAGTGTGATATCTGTGGAATTTGTGTAGGGGATCACAGCATGGGAGATGCAAACAAGAATATCCCATGTAAGGCAGCATCTACAAAAGATGCAATCATGAGACATCACTGGGTTCGAGGCAATCTTCCCTCTTATAGCGAGTGTAATGTTTGTGGCCAGGAATGTGGCATTGAGTTGTCATTATGTGACCTTCAGTGTGCTTGGTGCAAGACCACTGTTCATGATGATTGTGCGCCTAGGATGGATATCTGTAATCTGGGCAGATACCAGCAGTTTATTGTTCCCCCAAACTGTATTGAAGTCAAATGGGTTGGGGTCAAAGGCACCAGGCAGAGACATCTGGTGGTAAAAAATGTTCGTCATCCAAAAATACAAAATTGGACTCCACTGATTGTTATTGCCAATCGCAAGAGTGGTAGCAATGATGGAGAACTGTTGCTGCGAAGTTACAGGGGACTTTTAAATCCAGCACAGGTGGGATACAAGTTTATGGAGTATTATTTGTATAATTTTTGCAGACTGCTGAAAAAGGTTCTAAGTTTAATGAATGTTAATTAACAGTATCTTCACCATGAACTTTATTTGCTGCATTAAAATTGTAAATTAGTTACATAGTATTTTATAATGAATGATAATTGTGATACTTAATGGTGCTGCCATTTTTTTGGGAAGAAACTTTGTGAAATGTTTTATGGTAATTTTTCAAACTCATAAATTACGGGACTAGATTAAATCTTAACATTAAAAATCATCAATACTTTAGCGTTAATAAGTAGTGACTCTGAACTATAAATTTATGAACTTAACAAAGGCTCTAGATGATCTGAGTTATATTACACGACGAAAAGGATTTCAAGAGAAAATATTGGAATCGTGAAATGAAGATTGCCAAAAGACATTAAGGAAAATATGATGAAGATTGGCTGATACCTGTCCAATGAATTTCAGGTCATAGACATTCAAGATGTCAGTCCTGAGAATGCATTAGAGTGGTGCAATCTACTGCCAGAGGTCAGATTTCGTTTGCTTGTGTGTGGAGGAGATGGAACCATCGGCTGGGTGCTGACAGCAATTGAGAAACTGAAGTTGCAGGTAATGCATATCATGGTTCATATCATATATTACACAGTGAAGCCATCTGTACATGAGTATGAGCATTAGAAATGCTGAAAATTGCCACCACTTAGTTTTAAAACAGTTGAAATAAGAAGATAACTCGTATCACAGATATGAGATTGGCAATATTTCAACTTTTTTGATATTAAACTGGAAATATGGAAACCTTTCAGGATTACTGGATGTAAAGTTTTTATGTAATCTCAGATGATGTTATTGAGTATTGATAGAGATCTACCAAAGCATTGGGCATTGAACTGTTGGTGGTGATAAACTCATTCTCTTATTTCAGTCCTGAGTATTTTGAGGTAGTTCAGTTTTGAGGCTCTGATTATGTAGATATTAAACATAGGTGAAGGTAGTTATATTTGAATCAGATTCTTTCATTGACCTGTACCATTGATTTCAAATGCTTTTGTCCATTCATTTTTAAAAAACTTTCCCCTTTTTGAATTCTGCCTGACAACCACTTTCCGTCCCCCTTTTTGGTCAGTTGTCCATTCAGTGAATAACAATGATAGTAACTATATCTGATCTTGATACTTCTTGTTTTTGGACAGACTCCACCAGGTATGTGTATCCTTCCTCTTGGAACTGGGAATGACCTTTCTCGAGTGCTTGGCTGGGGCGAAGGTTACACAGGAGATATAGAGGTGACGGACATTCTCGACAATGTTAAGAGGGCAAAACCTGTTCAGCTGGACAGGTGAGATAGCATCTTGTGCATGTGGACTCTGATTTGATACACTAATTCAGTGATAGTATAAGGAAAATGTACTGATGGCCACACTGTCATCTTTTACTAAAATCAGCATAGTCCACTGTCATATAGTGTCAAGTCAGATATCAGTTGAAATTCCAGGACTTACAAACAGTAGCCATAAAGTCAATAGCAGTCAGATGTTCATGAGGTGTCATGCTTTCCTTAAATTTCTGAAAATCATTGGAAAGGTGGTGCAAGAACAGTATATGATATTCAGCAGGTTAAAGTGCTCAGTATGGCAGTAGTGAAAAAAAAAAAACTCATCCTTTTGCTAATCTTAACCCTTTGAACCCTGACCCCCTGTGGGAAAAAATCCAAAATGTCTGAGCCCCTGAGCTAAAAAATCAGGTATCCCTGAGCTCCTGAGCAAAAAAGAGCTAAACTGAATGTCATATCCGCTCACACTGTTTTCATACAAGCTACTAAGACAGACAAAAGTCCTGCCTTATCTCTAGTACTCCACTTTCTTGTGCCAGTCTCTCCAGCAGGTAGCACCTTTCCTGATGCACAGGTACCCCCTACAGTGGCCACACCAGAAGGTTGTCTTTGTTTTTTTGTTAGGGTTGTCCTTGGATTTTGTGCTTGAAATGGGCGCTGCCATCTTTGACTGATGCTATTCCATGATTCCGTGCTGAACCGAGTATTTTTAGTGGAAGATATTAATAGTTTTTGACATCACCCCTTTGCATCCCGAAATATCGGGCTTACGGTGTATAGTGAAATAAGGCTCAGCCCTATTTTTCGGGCTAATGGTATATGCGTAAATAAGCATCAGCCCGAAATATCGGGCTTATGGGTTCAAAGGGTTAAAATCAGTCAACAAGATGATATTGCAAATTTGCCAATAACTCAAGTAATCAACAGATCAGCCATGTGGTTTCCATTTGTTGCAGATGGACAGTTGACATCAGACATGAAAAGCATTTCGGATTTGCTCGCCCCTCCAAGGTAAGTTTTAAGAAACTTTTCTCTGAAATTCTATACTATATTGATCGCTGTAGCTAACATTTCACATGAGTCACAGTGTGCTGGTCTTGAAAAGTCTATACATTTAGGAGAAAGCCATCATGATCTACAGGGAGTGCATCAGGTGGAAAGAGCAAAAGCTGCCATATGATTTAGTGGAAACTGATATTATTTATTCACTTTATTCGTCATACATGTTGTTTAATCAGATTACAGAGTGGAAGAATTTAATCTATTTATCTCTTATTCCTCATTAATTGCAATTTCACCAGATTTACATCATGAACAATTACCTGTCCGTGGGAGTGGATGCTCTAGTGACCTTGAACTTTCACAGACAGAGGGAGAGCTGGCCATCTTTGTTTGCTCACAGACTAATCAACAAGGTGAGCACTGTCAAAGATGATAATGATAAACAAAGGAAGTACAGTAGGCGAGTAGATGGAAGGATTGTAATCAGTTGTATATTGACTATTAGTATTATTTATTAGGAGTACAAGAAGCTGCTAGAGAGTTTGTAAATTTTCGTAACTTAAACCTAATGCTTCTGAGAGCCTTTGGATTTGATTTACTAAACCTGATTAAAAATCATGTAGGACTGCAGTGCTGGGCATGTCTATACACTGACTGAGCAGAACTGGCTACTTAGAAAAGATTTATATATGAGGCGCTCTGGGAAAATGGTCCACATGTTGTGCTTGGCACTTTCAAGATAGAGGCGAAAATAGGTGGATAGAGATTTTTGGTCCTATATCAGTTTTTGGCATAAATAGATTCTTCAGTCATTACTTTATGCCTGGGCAAAAGGATTTTAATGAATTCCGTCTATAAATATGTTTTTTCTTCATGTTTTTCTGATCCAATGTAATGGTTTTAAATTTATGTGGACTGTCACAAAGCGCAGGTGCAGACAATGGTACTGCAAAAGCGGTTTGCAACCTTGGGATGTTTCGGCCTATGTGAGTCTACAACACACCAATGAAAACAAGTGCTGTATAGTAATACACACAATAAACTTTATTGGGACACGTGGGATGGGGGCTTATTGTATGTTAGTAAAGCAGGCTAAAATAACTTGAAGTAGATATCAATTTTGACGTGGAGGAGTGGCTTGCGTGTCCCAGTGATCCCAGGAGCTAAGCCAGCGGAGGCCTCGTGCCCCTGATAGCTTTAAGCAAGCTGGACAGGTCATGGGGGAAGGACCAGACAAGATTGAACAGACCGGCCCTCCAGGTTCGGGGGTTGGGCGTAGGGCTAACAACCCTACCCTGAAATCCTTGTTGGGGTGACCTTACTTGGAGAAACAAAAATCGTTACGGAAACAGCAACATGGAAAAACCAACGTTCTGGATGTGATGGACCTTCTGAGTAACTCGCGACTCGTATGAATGCAAGTAGTGAAAGCCGAAAGGAAACTGCTAGCAGGATGAAGGAGGAACTGAACACCGCCAAAACCAAGACCAGGATTGGATACTGGAATGTTAGAACAATGTATGAATCGGGTAAGTTAGCACAAGTAACATCAGAGATGAGGCGCTACAACCTACACATCCTGGGTGTAAGTGAGAGCAGATGGACTGGATCTGGAAGGATCAAAACATCCACTGGAGAAACCGTTCTCTACTCTGGAAGAGAGGATGACCAACATCATGAAGGAGTAGCCATCATCCTAAAGAAAGGACTGGACAAATGCTTGTTGGAGTGGAAACCAGTCAATAGCAGACTGATGAGGATGAGGATGAAAGGACGACACACAAACATCACTGTCATCCAATGTTATGCACCAACCAACGAAAACGACAACACAGACAAAGACGACTTTTATGAACAACTTCAGGGGGAAATGGACATGACGCCACGGCATGATCTCATCATTGTCATGGGAGACCTCAATGCTTAGGTAGGTAAAGATGATATAAATTATGAAAGAGTAATGGGAAAACATGGAACTGGAACAAGGAATGACAATGGAGAAAGGCTTGTGGATTTTTGTGCCTTGAACAACTTAGTCATCGGAGGGACCCTTTTCACACACAGAGAAATTCAGAAACTCACATGGAATTCTCCAAATGGAAGAGACAAGAACCAAATAGACCATTTGATGATCAACGGTGTCAAGAACAGATTCAATTCATAAATGTTTCCACTGACTAAATTTTTGTGAGAGAGCAGTGAGTAATTTTTACAAACGTAATTATTGTGCGAGCCAGCATAACTTGGTCTCGTAAACAAGTTGTTTTGAACAGTTTTTTTTATAATAGATAGACAGAAGATGTGGGGAAGGATAGACGGACAGCGTAGGTGTGCATGACTGAGCACTTGTTGTATCTCGTGTTTTGAACTAGGTTTAGTAGAGAGGGAAGGGGTGAGTAGGAATTAAATGTTATTGAGACGTCTGTTGACGTACAGAAAATACCGTGATCCAGAGTAAAAGCTCGGGGTTTTGAACATGTTAAGAATTTATTGCTATAAAATTTATATTATATTGTATTGAAGTAATTCGACCTTTGATGTCGACCCAAGGTCGTTGCGTAGGGCTGTTACTTAAAATAACTCAGTTCGGCAGCTGAGCTAGAAGTGGTTGCACCAATCACAATCCAGGAATTAGACGGTAAGCTGCAGATGCAGTCCAGTATTTAAGGCCATACAGAACTTAGTTCTGGGCCACATGTAGACAATCCATTTACGAGGTGGTCGGCGATAGTCCTCAGCCAGATGAGAGACATAGAGACGCAGTTGAGCAGTCCATTGTGAGGGGCCTGATTTAAAGCTCCAGAGCCTAAGCTACTTGGTTTGATATAAACCCACAGCGTTTACATCCAGCGCTCTCACTCCTAGTGAGGGCCGCATGGTGAGAGTCCATACTAATTTGTAATGATGAAAGTGAACCGTTCTACTTACTTTTGAAGACAGTTTCAGAGCTACCGCCAGACAACGCATGGTTGTACAAGCATTCTCTATGGCGTGTCTAGAGGAAATGTCCATATCCTAACATGTCTCATTGAATTAATAGAATTTAAACTGTTAGATCCGTCGCCACGTGCGCGGATTCTATTTGCCATATAACTCATATGACCTGCAAGTAGTTAGATTGAATTCGTTAGTCTTTATAAAAGCTGTAGTTCCATTAGTTAGATTCAGTTGCCTTTGAATTGATATATATATTTATAATTATATTTGTTACATTAATTCCTGTAATTAAACTGCCCTACAGTTCTGCTAAAATTGAAAGCAATTGATTTATTTAGTTTTTAGAGTGCAAGTATTTATTTTTGTGTGTTCGTCGATTGTGGGAGCGGACCTCGAAAGAGTGTCAGTCGAAATATCCCCATGTAACCCACATCGCGACAAACGGTATGTGGAGACGATCCCTTCTAGATGTGAAAGTGAAAAGAGGAGCTGACGTAGCCAGCGACCACCATCTAGTGGCAGCACTTATCAAAATTAAACTGAACAAGACCAGAATCAAGACATCAAAGCAAAGACACCTTAATATTCAGAAACTGAGAGATGCAAGTGTTAGAAATGCCTTCAACATACAAGTCAAGAACCAATTCCAGGCTCTACGAGAGTCTGATAAGAACAACCCTAATGAAAGAGGAATCGATTCAGAGTGGAAAAGAGTAACTACAGTGTACACAGAGAGCAGTGTAGCCTGCCTTGGATTTAATGAGAAAGGGAAAAGCAAGGAGTGGATCCAACAAAGAACATGGGATGTGATCGAGGAGAGGAAAGTCATGAAAAAGAAACTCCTACAAGTGAAATCGGAAAGGCTGAAAGAGAGGTACCAACATAGCTACACAGAGTTAAATAAGAAAGTGAATAGACTAGTAAAGAAAGATAAACGAGAAGCCATGGAACAGCTAGCGGCAGATGCGGAGGAGGCAGCAGCAAGAGGAGAACAGGGTAAGCTCCACAAGATCACTAAGCGCATTTGTGGCAAGTACAGTGGAAGACCAAGTGTTCCAATCAAAGACAAGAATGGGAAACTACTGACTACAGAACGAGAACAGGATACACGCTGGACAGAGCACTTTCAGGAATTACTAAACCGGCCACCACCTGAAGATAGAATAATAATACAAGATGCTGCTGAAGACCTTGACATCAACATAGATCCACCAAAGAAAGAAGAGATAGTGGCAGCAATAAAGAGCCTAAAAAACAGCAAAGCCCCAGGAAAAGACAACTTGACTGCAGAACTGTTCAAAGCAGATCCGGATCAGTCAGCCACCATCCTTCAGCCACTGTTCACAGCTATCTGGGAAGCAGAAGCAGTACCAAAGAGCTGGAATGAAGGCAGAATAGTGAAAATACCCAAGAAAGGAGCACTCAGCGATTGCAAACAACTGGCGTGGTATCACTCTCCTTTCTATACCCAGCAAAATCCTTGCCAAGATCATTGTGCAACGTATGTCAGATGCTGTGGACAAGACACTGAGAAAGGAACAGGCCGGATTCCGAAAGGGGAAAGGATGCATTGACCAGATCTTCACACTCCGAAACATCATAGAACAGTGTTCAGAATGGCAAAGGCAGCTCTATGTGAACTTCGTTGACTTCGAAAAGGCCTTCGACAGCATCCACAGAGAGAGTATATGGTGCATTCTTCGGCACTATGGGATTCCAAGCAAGCTTGTTGAACTCATCAAAAGCTTTTACAAGAACTTCAGTTGCAGTGTCGGAAACAGTGATGCATCCTTTGAAGTGAAAACTGGTGTACGGCAAGGATGTGTGATGTCAACAATTTTGTTTAACCTCGTAATCGACTGGATTATGCGGAAAACTACAGAGGATGCACCAAGAGGCATCAGATGGACACTCTTCGACAACCTAGAGGATTTGGACTTTGCGGATGACCTTGCGCTATTGTCACATAGTCACCAACACATGCTAGATAAGACGCAGAGACTACATAATTCTGGATGCAAAGTAGGCCTTCGGATTAGCCAGAAGAAGACAGAGATTATGACCCTAAATGTAGACACTCCAGCACCAGTGCAAGTAGATGACAAGAACCTCACCACGACGGACAAATTTAAATACCTTGGTAGCATTATCAGACCAGAGGGTGGCACAAAGGAGGACATCCAAAGTAGGCTGGGAAATGCAAGGGCTGTCTTTCAAAGTATGAGCAACATCTGGAAATCGACACAATACGGCATCAACACCAAGATCAGACTGTACCAAAGCTGTGTCCTATCCACACTCCTGTATGGATCAGAGTGTTGGCGAATGACAGAAGGTGACCTCGCCAAGTTGTTTTCCTTCCACACCACATGTCTTCGTAGGATTCTCCGCATCTTTTGGCCAAACAAGATTTCTAATCAGGAACTACTAAGGCGATGCAAGCAAGAAGAAATAGCCAACATCATCACGAAGAGACGATGGAGATGGCTTGGACACGTGCTGCGAAAGGAAGCAAATTCTATAACCAAAACAGCACTTCAGTGGACACCGGAGGGACGGCGCAAGAGAGGCAGACCCAAGGCAACCTGGCGGAGAACAATCGAGGCAGAGATGAAATCCTTCAATCACTCATGGGGAACTCTCGCAAAGATGGCCCAGGACAGACAGGGCTGGAGATCCTTTGTTGCTGCCCTAAGCACCAGTGGGTCCAACAGGAAATAGTAGTAGATATATCAATTAATCAATTTTGAAAGCAAGATATGTGACTGAAAAGATGGACAAATATTTCACATAGATATGGTGTCAATGATCTAAAGATAATACATTATATAACAACAATGAACTAAACTAACTACCCGGAAATTAAGGTTTTTGGTTAATGCAATGAAATGGCTATCACCTGTGCATGCGAAGACAAGAAAAATTGATAATAGTAAGCCACACTTAAACACAGATAAAAGGGATATATATGTATATCTTACTGGCTCTGCACTTCATGAAAATTCCACACAGGTATCCAAACTCTTCCAATAACTAGTCTAACTAAAGTGTTACTTGTACTAATTCCCAATCCGTGATCTTGACGGTGGTGGTCCTAAACAGAAAAATGTCTGGTCTCTTGGGAAACTGGAATCCACGAAGACAATATTCTCTTAAATACACAACAGGTTACACTGTCAATGCACCAAATGTCCTGGTCACAGCTACAGGATACACTCTATTACAACTGTCCTGACCACAGGTACAGACTGGATATATATCAAAAGCACTGTCCACATCCACAAGATAACTACTGTATAACTAATTGTCCTGACTGCTCAGACAGGATGCAGTTAAAGGCTCTGGTCACAGTCACAGGGTACACAATATAATAAAATGTCCTAACCATATGCACAGGATACTTTACTGGAAAACAGGTGGTCACTTTAGGTCTTTGGCCTCTAGCCTTCCCGCTGTTCTGCACAATTCAGAGACATGCCGGGTACAATGCACTATATGCGAATAGAAGCCTGCCTGGTCACGCTGAGACTTACAGGTGTAACACTGCCACAATAAGCGAGTATGACACTGGAAATATTAGAGTTCCTTATGAACTTAAGATATATGCAACATTTACCGTGCTACGTGAGCTAACTTTAAACTTAGACTCATATGCCGCTCTAACCGAGCTTATTTCATGCTTTGTCAAAGCAAGAAATATAGTAATTCACTATGACTGAGTTCGACGTGAACCTGAAAGTCATAAACGCACTCTACCAGAGCTAACTTTAACACAGCCTTATAGGCACAGTTAATATACATCTGATATATGTTCTACATAAAGAACTACAGGCAGGTACACCACTCTACGTGAGCAGGACCTCGCTCTACACGAGCTAACTTTAACACAGGCCTTATAGGCACAGTTAATACATGCCTGAGTTCTACAATAAGAACTACTAACAGGCAGGTACACTGCTTCGCACGAGCAGGACCTCGCAGTGAGTCTATTGCAAGCGGACTGACTACTCCAGATTTGTTCTGGAATACAGAAACCCAAAATTACAGACGGGAAAACTGGGAGGTGCTTCCTAGCTCAAATTCGTGAGCCATAAAAACGTGCACAAAGATTCCACCGTGGCCAAATTCGGACGCTGGGGTTTTAGGTGGACGGTTCACAGATAATTGCTCTACCAACAGGTAGCCTGAGACATAAATTCGAACAATAGAATGGGAAGGTGGACTGATCGAATGGGAAGATGGACGGACGGACATTACACGGCATTTCGTTACATGGATTTTAAACGTGTTTTTCAAAAGTGATTTTTCCTACTTTCCCACCTTGAAATAGCCATGACTTGGTCAGTTTTCAACATTTTTACATGAAATACAGCGGATTATTCTCAGAATAGTTTGTACTTTCACAGTATCTTTAACTCAGTTTTGAAAAAAATCGCAACATGGACCATTTCCATAGCGCCAAACATATTTTGTCACCTTCCCATTTCCAAAACAATTGTTTTGTCAGAAAAATCATAATAGACAAGGTTTTTACAGGCTTGTTTGACGAATAGGGGTGGGGCACAAGTTTTAGGTTCTTGTAAAGTAATTGCTACCCAATGCTCAATTATGTGAAATGATATTTTGAACTCTGTGTACATTATAGGTCTGCTATTTTACATATGGTACCAAGGATGTGCTGGAGAGGGAGTGTAAACATCTGCAAAAGAAACTTAAGGTATTAATATCATGAATGAATATATATGTATATAATATAGTTATATTTAGAGAGAAATAGGTTGAAATGGTGAGAAACTTTAAAATATTCTGTCCCAACATCAGATGATCAATGTCTTGTGCGCCATTTTTCCAGGAATACAAAGAAAATAGTTTATTAGCTGTGGAGCATAAATGCAGAAATACAGTGTGTATTTTAAAGTTGATGGGGTTCCTTGGTATATGCCAGATGGAATGTTGCATTATTGGCAAATGTCACATCTTAAATGACTTGAGTGGGTACAACATTAAACTTTGTTTATTTTTTCTTATTCAGTACCCTTGATTGGTTGTCCAATACAAGTAAATGGTTTCTGTCTGTTGTTGTAAAGTGGTTTCTGTTACTTCATATTCTTCACAGGTTCAGGATAGTCACATCTGTTATTATGTCTAGGTGATTCACTAGAATACACATATTCTACCGATGCATAACTTTTCTGGAAATAATGTGATAAAAACCCAGACAATGGTTGGCTTTGATGTTTTGTTCTACCCATTGTGATTTCTGCATTTGTTCATTTAATGAAGCCAGTGTGTAGCAATTGTCATTTTCTGAGACTTTCTGCTGCTAGGCTGGTAATTAGGGGGATATGTTTGTGGCTGTGCTTTCTAATGACGTCTCACATTGTTGATTGTTTCAGGTGACATTAGATGAGAAAGAAATTGCCCTGCCTGAAGTTGAAGGTATTGTTGTCCTCAACATTGCCAGTTGGGGAGGTGGATGTCAGCCCTGGGGAAGTGACCTGCAAGAAGAGGGCTTCACAAACCCAAGGTAACTGTCTTTTTTATTCTTACTTTCCCATATTCCATTGCACAGTCTTGGTACACCCACCCAATTTAATTGTTTCTGGTTTCCACTGGTATAGTCTTCATAAATAAAATAAGCCTGATTATATAGAAGATGATAATCAGGTTTAGGGGTAAGCCAGACTAAAGCTGATGCTAGGGAGGTAGAGCCCCCCACCGGGGAAAGGTGTACCAGCTTTGATGGCTGTCTGTTCAACTGAACAGTGCAGCCTTGGCATTTTTATCAATCGATAGGACAATTTATGATATTTCATTGGTTCTTGGGCAGTTCGGATACTTTAGATAGAGTAAACATTACTGGGGAATCCCTGGCCATTCATTCTTAGCGCGAACGATCGACGCAGCACCCAGCAAGGGCCTGATTCTTGGCCGACATGGGGACTGATTTTAGGAACACAATATGTTGTTTTATCTGCATTTAAAATAGCGTAGAAAGAAGACGGGTGTGCTTATTTAGACATGTGGATCTCAATGTATCTTCGAAGTGAACACAAAACAAAATATCAAATAGTGTGTCTTAACTTCACCTATGTCTCAACTTCTATGGCTGCCAGTACAAACTGAAGCTATGGGGCTAAAATTCATATGATCGGCTCTCAAGTATCTTAACAGAATTAATTTTTTGTGTCAAACCGATTTATAATCACAGTGACTGTTGGCGAACCGGAGGCATGAGGAAGTCATGTTACAAAGTGAGTAGGTCATTGTGACCGAGTTCTCCTCCGAAAGCATTTTTTAGTAATAATTTTTATTATAATCATCGAAGTCCACACATTTCTTATTAAAATGATGGGAACAGGTGAGAAGACAATTTGTATGATAAAATTGTGCACATACATGCTCGGTATTGTTTAATATATTCCATTGAATCTTTGAATCGGGTGAACTGAAACCAGTTTGGTGACGGGTGATTATACTACACTGCACTATCGAGTCTGCCACCAGTATGTGGTGGTCCTCCAGCTAGCATCCAGCTGGATCGCGGTGTGGGTTATAAGTAGTGTTTTAGTGTGATAATAATTAGGTGGTGAGCCACAATCTGGGGCCTACGCCAGCCTTGGTCTGGCTTACCCCTTACATTTAGCAATGTTTACAAACTTTCATGGGTCTTTGTGTCATTTATATGTACAATATTTTGCTGTCTGATTGGCTCAGATATTTACATAAGAGAGTTTTTAGAGACACAGATAACTTTTAGCTGAACTTATAACAGATAACTGAAACCCATGGAATATTTGAACATAACATAGCTACTAACATATTTGTGTTACTGATAGTAGTTTAAATGTTTGAATTGTTTATTAATGACTGTGTTTGTTTTTCAGTGAACTTGGTGGGCATAAATGTGTTCAGATTAGTGTATGTTCCCAATCTGAGCAGAAAGCACAAGTTGAGATCGGTGGACTGGCATATGATATTGTCACAAAGCAATATCCAAAATTTTGTGTGCAGCTGGTAGGCCACATACAAAGGCTACATCATGCAATATAAAGCTTGATGGTTCTCACTGAGACCATCATGTACTTGAATCAAGCTGAAGACCATTGAACTCCTTACAAATGGGCCTGTTTGCTTCACAAAGCCATTTCCCTGCTGACTGTGTCCAGCTTAATCATGAAAACTTTGCAGCTCCTCAGTTCAGTATTCAAATAGTTTTAGACAGGTTTGTTACAAAAAGAAATGTTTGATTTTCAGAAAATATCCTGGAAATGTGAGTGATGATATGCAATTGCAAGAGTTGCCTCTCTATATATTTTTGCCACTTAAATATTTTTGGGCTCTGATTGGGGTATTTTTGCTTCCCAGATATGATGACGGAATTCTGGAAGTGATGGGTCTGTTCTCCTCGTTCCACATAGCCCAGCTCCAGGTCGGCTTGGCCACACCCCTCAGATTGGGCCAAGCCAAGAAAGTCACAGTGAGTTGGATCATTGTCTGTGTGTCAATGTTTCTGAGTTTTTTTGTCTATTATCTGTACTGATGATGAGTATTTTATCTTGGTAGTGGTCACTTTCTTCGAAGTGTAAGGACGTTGGCAAGCTGGAACTCATCTACATTTTTTAAATAGTATAATTTTATTCCCCATTTTCAAAAATTTAATGTCTTTACAGGCTGGTTAGATTAGCCATTGTCAGTGTTAATGTTGTAGTAGTACATGTCTTACATTTCTTCTTCATGTTCTTCAAAAATAGGAGTCTCCAGCTAGAGATGAAATGTAAAACTAATTTTAACTGCCTATGATTTACAACAGTAAAGAATAAAATTTATGCAGTGCATGTACTGTAATTTGATACCATTAAGTTTGTAGGAAGTCAAATATTGTTGGGAGTGATAATTCTTACTTCTGTTATACCTTGGTTTCTTTCCCACAGGTAAATTTTTTTCCCCAGATGATTTCTTTGATTGTTTTGTTATAATGTCATATCTGTACAGAAAAAGCCCGCTCTGTGTATTTGCAGATCAGCTTACATGGAGGTAACGCCCCAATGCAGGTGGATGGAGAGCCCTGGGAGCAGCATCCTGCAACTATCACCATTACACATCGGGGGCAGGCAGCTATGATGGCTTTAAACTCTGCCTGATCTTTGCTGGAGTCACACAGTATTCTGGCACACGCCAAATAACTCATCTTTACATAGATGTTCCAGCAGTTCACATACACACTCTATAGTATTATATTTGTCAATATTTAAACTACATTGGATATTTCTCTCACTTAAATTTGAGTATCAGATCAAAGCTATATATTTTAAACATTATGAATGTGCAATCTAACAGACTGCAGGATCACATCCAATTCACAGGTATGTCATAAGAACAATGAATATAAACAGCTACATTCCACAAATGGCAAACATTTCATATTCATTTAACCTTCAAATACAGCTCATGATCACTATAATGCACCCATGAGCATACAAGCTACATGGTGGATTTAGTTGAGATGACATATTCCAATCATATAATCCATTGTGGCTGCAGAAATATTATAAAAACCACAGAAAATTGTGGGATTGCAGCAAGGCTTGAAGCAAAGTAGCAAAGTTTCGTGCAAGAAATATTACCGCAGCGATACTGTTTTCTTATGTTATATGTAAGAGGCTTTGTTATGTTCAAATTTTTCTTTTTGCCAGATTCTGACATTGTGGCTGCAGCTGGGTAACTATTTCCTTACTTTGATCATGATACGTTAAGATGTTCTGGACTTTTAAAGATAGTCATAAGATATCCATATGATTTTCAGAGCCGTGGCACACTGACTACAAATATGCGAGTTGGCGACACATGAATAACTTTGTCTACTTAACTCAGTGCAAAGAATATGACAAGAAAAATGTGGTCAATTTCACTGGGTTAAGTCATCAAGTTCATTCATGTGTCATCAACTTGGGTGTTAACACAATCGCTACAGCTCTTTCTGAAGTGCACGGTCATGCTTTGACCGTGATACAGTCAGGATCATATTTGTGCATTTTTCATTGTCACATTATTGAGTGAACAAAATTCAAATATTATGTTCAACTTTGATTGAACTGGATAAATCTATCAGTTTGGTCTTCGAATACAACTGAATACATGTTATATGTAATATGGCCAGTCTGGGTGCCATTGGACTGTGATATTCACTTTTCCCAGATACTCATTATTCATCTAGTGTTTTCCATGACGATTCTACATTTCTACATATTATCTTAACCAAAGTCAGACTCCCACCAGTGACTGCATGTGCACTAGTCAGGTACATAATTTCATGAACTTGCTCATTCTTACTCACGAAATACAATATCCTGTCACACTTGTATGCAAGCGTACATCTCTGAATGTAAAAGTACCTCACATAATTGGTGCTCCAACAGATTCCCATGAATAGTTTCCTGGACTTGGGGGAAATATATCTTTATCTTAAAGCTATAAAAGTACAAGTAAAGTGTATTACAGCATATTTTACGCGCTTTGCTTACATTTATAACATCAAAGTTGTAAAAGTATTTCATTGGTTTAGCTTTCCAATGAATTGGAGAAGATTTGTCTGGAGGAGAATTGTATATGTGTAGACAAATAAATGCTTATTTATTGATCTGTTCATTTTGTTGGAGCTACTGATGGTGCTTACTGCATTAGTAAAAGAGCTTCATTTCCTAAAGATTTCAGTAAGTTTGTTGGTAACAGATATATCCATCATCATCACTGATGGAAATATTCATATAATGATTCTGATTTGTTTTGCGGTTCAGCAGAGATATTATTGAATGGCAAGTGTGATTAGATTCAAGTATCCAGAAATGTCCACAAATCCATAAACTCATCATCTGCTATGACAAGAGAGGAAGAAAGATTATTGGTAATTTGGTTAAACTACCTTTAAACACTGAATATCTGTTATTCATGATGTTGCTGTGCAGGCACTCTATAAGGTGCACAATCAGATTTGAGGATTATTTTTTTCAGCCAGAGAGAGGCAGAAATGTGAAGTTGATGACGGTTAAATCTTATTTTATATTTACTTTTTGCTTCTTTCTTTTTTGGTGTGATATGTGCATATGATGAGGAAAAGGATGGACATAAAATGGATAAAGGGAATGTAAATAGGAAAGAGCATTTATATTAAATTTGTGTGTTGTTATTAAGCAATGGGACTGTGAATGAATTTCCAAATGTTGCATGATTGCTGAGTAATGAACCCTTTGAAAATAGAAATTGATTGAGTTTGTGATTTGCTCTTCTCTCTCTCTTTCCAAGATATTACAGGGTAGGAAATTTTGAGAATTGCATTGTTACTGATGAGGCTGTGACTCTGAAACCAAAGAGAGATTTTGTTTAATAAACTTTTTCCAGTTCCTCATCTATAGTCAGCTGGTTCACATGATAAATCAGGACAGTAAGTTCAGTATTTTCAATGTCTTTACAAATTGAAGTCACGCTGATGTGTCCTCACATGATTTGTTTTATTTAATCGAAAATTAAATAAATATGTTGCCTATCCCAGCCAAGGTGCATTCTCACATGACAGAGATAAGTACACCTCCATATTTATAACATAATTGTACCAAACATAATTAAAATGAAGTCAACTGTACTAAGATAAATACAACTATAGCTAGCACTCCTCAGTATTACTGTATGTGTGCTACAGCTCCCTGCTGCGTCCTCCCTGCTGCGTCCTCCCTGCAGGTTCATGTGAATATTGTCCGTCAGTACTTGTACATTTTTGCCTTACTGTGAGGCAAGAAAGACATCAAGGACAGATGCCACTGTTATTAATTCTACCAGATTTGAACTCATTCAAGTCATGTGCCAGTCCCAACAAGCCTGGGCTGGCTCTACACCTGGAAGTGGCTACATTTTTGTCCCTCAGCCCTCCTGGCTGGCATCTGTTCTAATATGTAAGTCATCGTTTCATTTTGCATTAAAGCGTCTACCATTCCAAGACGATAAGGCCTCCAACCGCCACTGTAGGTCTGCCCGAGTTGCTGAATCAATATTTAGTGTTTGTTGCCAGGATACTCTTTGAACCAAGCATCGATACAAATTCCGAAAGAGGATCTATGCTGGAAGCACGACTTTTATCATAGACATGCACTGTCTGGCAAACATGCAAGACCTCTAGCAGCAGCTTAACTCTTCTTCACGATTCTTGACATGTCTTTTTTAACTCTAGTCATCCTCTCTTTAGGTACACTAAGAAAAACACTGTCACTTCTCTGACATGTTTCAGTTATGTACCAATGAAATGAGCTTTAGCTCTAGGTTCCAACTGACACTTTTTTGGGGCTCAGTTACCATTTGAACTTCTTAAATTCTTGTAAAATCCATCTCTCGTACACGTAGCGTGCATGGATGCTGTTTCTCACACAGTATTAAGTCATCAATATACCCTATGATTCTCGTATCATGACTCCTAAAGTGTTCAGTCTCAGTTCTAGTTATTTTACAAAAGTAGTAAAATATTACTTCCAAGAGGAAGCACGTGCCACTTGAAGTACTTATTATCCGATATAAAACAGATAGTCAGATGGTCTTCTTTCAAAAGAACCTGTGAAAATTAGTTGGTCAAGTGAAATGTCACGAGTTGGTCAGAAGGTCTTATTATCCTGATCACTTAATATGTCTTCGGTAAACTTTGATTGTTTAATTAAGAGTTTAAGTTCCTCAAGTCAGTGATCATTTGAAATAGATCCTTCTGTAGTACATGTTAATGGAGTTAACATGGTGGGGAATTACAGCTTTCAGTAGATATGAAATCTCCTCATCAATGGATTTACCTTCCTTGTACAAAAACGTTTTTTCTTGCAGTGAAAGGACTCCGGTTCATTGACAAAAGGCAGATCCACACTGCAGCTCAATCACTTATCGACACATTCTTTTTGTGGTTATTTCCTTCCAAAAGTCAGTGTTCCGTATTAGTCTAGCTCCCAAGAAGTCTAGCATGGAGGCTGGCATTGTTTACATTCATGTCCCCTGTGACGCATCATTGTCAGGGCGTTGAATTGGGAACCAAGGATTCTGAATCTGTGTATTTTATTTTCGTGTCTTCTGAATGTCAACCTCTGTTCCACGCATAATAACTGCCGAAGCCCTGCCCATATCTTTCCTGATCTCTGGAAGGGTGGGGGGCAGCCTTGCCTGGGCTGCTGCCAATTCGGTGGCCAACTATTCTTATGTTTTTTAGCGATGCTGGCGGAAGCAAAGCTGCGTTATTCTCAAACGATCTAAAGGTTTGGGCCATGTCTTTGTTAAATGTGCTGCGCACACCAGTCTGGCATTCTCCAGTTGCAAGAAATGAACTTGCGCAGCTAGCACCACAAATATGTCCTATGGAATCTGTGATAAAACTTTCATACTGGTCTCTGCGAACCTAGCCGACTTAGATATAAGTTTTAATGTTCCTCTGCATTCTTTTTTTTATTCCAGTAGGAGAATCCTTAACCTTGAAGTTGTTTTGAACTGGGACTTGGGGAAGGGGGATTCTTAGTCTCAAAGTCCCATTGTATGTCAGCTGCACCAAAGAAATCAGTGGGACTAATTGGTTGGTTTGGAATGTTGAGTGGTGCTCTAGTGTTGGTTGATCTAGATCTAGCGTGTCCTGTCACTGGCCCTACCGAGCTGCTTCTTCTTTCAGCCTAGGCCTACTTGCTGCCCTAGTGGTTGATTTGTCACAGGTTATGCTTCTAATTTACCAAATGCTTCTGTTAGCTTCTCCACTTGTTTAGTCAACACCTTTAATTTTCGAGCATCCCCAGCCATCAGATAAGCACTCAAGCCGAATGTTCACACAGCCTAAATGTTAAATTTCACTGCCCACAAGCATAATGGGTACCACCATGTGAGACTGCACAAGGCAGAATATGTCCATAGCACTACACTTGAAGAAAGTAGTTCGGGCACACTGGTGTAACAACAATTTGTGGAACTGCCCAATGTGATATTTCCATAATTTTATATTTTTGTAATCTCGGGTTTTGATTTTCTAAGCATTTTTAAGGAGATTTCTTTTGTTGATTTTTAACAGTTTCTTTTACTATTCTACAGTTGAAGCTGTGTTTGTTCATTCGTCATTGTGTTTGGTGATACTTGAAAGTGCTTCCACTTTGTCACCATGAATTTTTAAAAATCATTTTATGGTTAAAAGTGTGCTTTGTTTTATTTATGAGTGAGTCAGTTGTTTCATATGCCATTAACTTTAGATGTGTCACCATTGTTGATGTGTTAAAAATGCGAAGATAATCAATCTCTACAAAAAAATGCCAATAACATTTTTGAACAAGCTGAAATTTTGTAAGTGTCTCATAACGACTGGAAATGCTTTTAAATGAAATAATTAATTTTGTAAATCAATTTTCAACAAAGGTGTCTCTTTTTACAATAACTCCATCAAACATGTCCATGTCAAAGGCAAACAATCAGTATTTCTTTTTCTTTTTTTCTTAATAATTGAATGATCAAATCTGTGTCAGCAGTGTTATGACATTTGTTTTTTTAAAGAGATAAAGAAAATTGCAAGTCTTTATAAGATGAAAATATTATATGTGTATAAAATTGCGAATCTTTATGAGATCAAAACACTTCACATGTATAATATGGGTAAACTAATGTTAATAACTTGTTAATTAAATCATTTAATGATTTATGGACTTTTTTAACATTGTAATTTCATTTTTTTCGACCAGATTTATTTAAGAAAATGTTTGACTATGAGGTAATTTGTCAGGCAGTGAATGAATGAATGAATAAATAAAGTCAACTTAATCATTCCTAAAAAATGGATTGCACAATATTCATCCTGAATTTTCAATATTAAGGAATGCTGTCCATATTATCCTGAGGTGCGAGTTGGAAGGGGGATTGCACACTGTATGTCTTTTTGTAATTCCATGGAACTACTTGACTTTCATGAACCACTATTCCTGTATCACATCATTATTACATGGGTTGCAGTAAAACTGTGTGTTTCAAAATGTAGAAAAGCTTATCACAATGAATATGATTGATTTCAGTTTTGTTGTTCTTCTGAATAACTGGGCTTTGTTTTAAAAACAGCCATATTACTTTCAATCGTAATGACAGCATAGTGGTAAATTGTGCAGGGAGGGGATATGTGAAGCTTAATACTAATTTTCATGTTGTATATTCATCCCATGTTATTTAAAAAACTAAATTTGAACAAAGGGACAGTGTTAATTTATTATGCTTTCTTCATCAGATCAAGAGATTTTTTGTTACTGCAAGTCCTTAAATGTGACATATCCAAATGTACTTTGAAATGTGTTTTGTTTATATGTATTTTATGTTGACTGACACATTGTTAAAGCAGTGCTTTGGTTAAAACTGTTGTCCCCATGTGTTATGGTCAGGGCAAAGATCAGGTTTAAGGCCAGGGCTGTGCTGTCCAGGTTGATGCCTGAGAAAAACTTTTTGGGGGGGGGGGAATGTTTTGTTGAGGACAGCTGTCCTGACCTAAGCATACAAATCACAGTTTGGCTTTTTGCAGGTACCAAGTTAAACAACACCACTGCAACTCTAACTCTGAAGTCCCATCCCCAATCCCAACCCATTGGAACAACTGCCTTTAACTTAAGGAAAACTGAAGGGGACAAATGTCCATATTGAAAACCTACACGGACAGCTGTTCCAACAGAAAACCCAAGGGGACAGTTGTCCCTGCTGAAGCACTTAATATTATTAAATTGTAGAAGGTGGTGAGTAATGTATAGTACATAATAAATCTGTGCAATTTCAGCCATAACATGATTACTTACTGTCATGTCATAGGCAGGTGCAATATTTTTGTCTGTCCACTATGTAAAAATACAGTGAAAGTGAAGGGATTGTCTGACTTATTCTTGGTGATGTTGGATTTTGTCGGAGAATCAGGTGGAAGATTTGGCTCAGAGGCGGGAATTCTTCTTTTCTACATCGGGTTTTTTTTTTCTAGCATGGTTGAGATATATTTTAATATATGATGACTTTTGGGTGAATACAACTAATATCAAATGTTAAAAGCCAGGAGTGAAATGATTTGAGAGTTCCACATGAATGAATATGTAAAATAAATCCTATGATTAGTATGATAACATTCCCATATGAGACCCAGTGCAAGTTTTTCTTCCGCCTGAAAAGTTACAATGTACTGTCAACATGCTTCCATAATAGGATATCTTCCCGACAGTGTAATTAAAGATTGTTATGGACACAGACTTGACAAGTGCATACGTTTAGAATGGTCAGCTTTACAAGAGAATAAAAATTTATTAATGCCAGAATTGCAAAATGAATTTGATTGTTTATCATAATGAATTTTTTTTATTCCGTTATGTTACATTTATGGCAGGATATTTTTACACAATGATAAAGAATGAAGTCCTTCTCTGCTTCCATTGAAAGGAAGGAGACACCCCCCCCCCCCAAAAAAAAATTGGGGAATTGGAGTTGGACAGATGGTGACTGACTGAGGCCATCAGTATAGAACACACGCAGAACATTGCCCCCACCCACCCACCCTTTTTTTTTTTTTTTTTTGACTTACAGGGTCCAGAGTTCAGGTCTTAAGAATCTCTGTGTAAGATCGTGGTCAGGAGTTGCCTCAGGCAATGTTTAGAAGAACAGCTCTTGGAGCCATGAGACATTGGAAATGCTGTGGTCAATGGCCTCCTGTACCAATCAAATTATAAGGTGTGGCACGTTTGGTTTGTTTTGGATTTTGATTTTTGTTTGTCTCACCCAGTCTTTAAAGAGTTCTTCTTAGCTGTCTTATTGCTGCAGAACTTCCATGCCATCCATTCCTTTCTGTCTGATGACAGTTGTACATGTATATATATTTTAATTTATTGCAAACAATTGCGTTTTTTTTTACGTTCGCAATGATTATTTTTGATGCTTGTAATGAGTAGGTTCTTGGCCTTTTAAATGTCCCATTTGATGTCAGTTTTTTTAAAAAGAAACTTCATAATTATTACAGGGTCTGATTGTTGACATCACAATTGTCCTCTTTTGAGGCTTTATTATGATAATCTTGACTTTCTTTGACATTGTTTTATTTGTGTGAAGGAAATTCTTCTAACACTAACAGAATTTTCCTTGGCTTGGAGTTGAACCTTCTTTACGAATTCTGTACATGTCTTTTCATTCTGAAATGACTAAACCTCACCAGTGAACTGTTAAGCGTGCAATATTAATGTTTTCGAGTTGACATGATGTAAAACCCAAACATAAATCCTTATAGGATAAAGACAACAAATTCAGAGTTCTTAAGTAGAGAATGTGTAAGTGAAAAATGCCTTGGATTGGTCAGTAGACTTTAGGCAGTGGTCTTGGCAAAATTCCAACTTACAACTTCACTATCCAAAACTAGGGAAACTGTTCTTTATAAGTCATGAAGGGCTTTCGTATCAATACATCTGTCCTTTCTGTGTTTGTATGTGACCTGTTGTGAGAGTAGAAATGAATGCTTAGCATCTATGGTATATTATGATATTATCAACAGAGAATCCCCACTGTATAGCAGTGGTTGTTGCTTTCAGTATTGTTGTTGTGCAAAATTATCATCTTTTGTGGAACTGTTTTGTTATTGTTGCTCAACTCTTGAGTTCAGTCAGATAGCTCTGTGAAGAGTATTATATCCTCGGGTAGTTTCAGTATCGGTGTGTGTGCGTTTTTGCCTTTTCGAGAAAATGAGGATTGAAAGTTTGGAGAGTTGTGTGAAATTAGGGTTTTGTGCAATATACTTCAAAATCAAAACTTGCATAAAAATGGCCAAGAAAAGTACACCCTGATAACACTATACATAATTATTAATAAAATTAGGAGTGAGAGAACTGCTTCCATGACAAAACCTCAACATCGGCAGAATGTCGCATGCAACAGCATGGCAAATATCCCTCGGTAATGTGGACCATCCTCATGCTTCTCTTTTAATTCCCAGAGTGTTTAATGACTGGAGGTTTAGAGATTTATGTCACTGCAACATGCCAGTTTAGTCCGGTGCAGTTTGAAATAATTATGGTGATGCCGTTATGTGATGTTTCTTTCACTCCTGTTCAGATTTGTATCTCGATCTGTCTTTTTTAACGTTTTAAAAGGGTTTTTTGTCAGTCCCAGTATCACTCAGAAAATTTTGTCCGTTTTTGTATTCTAAAACTCTTGTTTTTCTTTGTACCACAGTATTAGTTTTGAGAGTTAATTCAGTTTCAGCACTCATCTAATTTTGTTTGTTTTCTTTTGCTTTTATACCAAACTCATGAACCTTGATATTATTTAAGGGAAAAACAATTGTGGTTTTAATAAATACACCATAATTCGCGCCTGTTCAGTGCAAAAAGTGATAATGGAGATAATCACCCCTTGCACTTAACTGACGATTTGGGCCGGAATTTTCATGCCTTCCTGAATTATTGCTATTCAGACTAATTTGTTCGAGTATTAGTATTTTAATTTCAGCTATGGGCAGATTATACCCATTGTTTCCAAATTCATATTTTACAGAGAGAATACTCAGGTTTTTTTAAGGTTTCAAGTTTTAATTCTGCAGGGAAGCAGTCATAGACTCAAGACATTTTAATATTTTCATTGTTTTTTTTATTTTGTTGATTGTTGGTTTAATCTGTTTTATTAAGTAAACTTGTTTTGTACTGGTGTCTGTTTGAGGGGAAAGATAACTCCCTGTATTTTATTATTAGTTATTGCTTACTTCCCTTGGAATGTGTGAAGAGGTCACTTTCGATGCAACAAACCATCATAAAGCTATGTCTCGTCATTTTTTGAGACTAGACAAAGTAATTTAAATCAACAGTTCCATATTTTGATTCAACGAATGACTGCTATATTAGAATAGTGATACATCACTGTAATTGCTTATAATATTATAAATAGAAATGGAGGAGGATTTGTGGTGATTAACTGCACTGATTGCTTAGCTTGAAAATCTTTCTGTGTTTTGATTGTTGAGAAATTCGATAAGTTTTATTTAGTAAACTCTAAAATAAAAAGACGAATTCAATAGTTATGTCAAAAACTAAACTTTCGTTATGTTGAAATGCAGATGCAGGCTGATTTGAGTTATGGCATATCCTGTTACTAACGTTTTGGCCATGACCTTCCAAACCAGTGAAACCAGATCTGTTTGTTTTTTGCATTTGCGAATATAGATCTATATCAGTGTTGTATTGCACATCGTTGTCAGAGATTGTTTTCTATATTCTATTTAATAAACAATAGTGCTGCTCAGGTGGCTTCGAGATTTACCAAGTGGCTTTCGTTCCTTCATTGTTGTTGATATTGTGTGAGACATCATTGTACTGTATATTATATATATACCGGTACATATTATGTGAATCTCCAACACCCCAACCCGTACATACATTGTTAAGGCCAGAAGCGCGCAGAGTCAAGTCTGTTTTGTGGACAACGGTGTTAAATGGGACATACAGCACTAATGAAACTGAAACAAGGCTGTCTCGCTAGAAAGTTGTTTCAAAGAAAGTTCAAGTCTGAGCCAAAACCGATGTAAAACAGATTTTTTTTTAGCCTAACACTTGCCGTCACAGGTGCCATTGTTAAGACTTAACATTATGAGATAATTATGTGCACACAGAAAACCCCCGGTTAATTTCTTATCCCCACTGTCAGGTTGTGACGATTTTTCAATAATTCAGTGTATGAAATAACGGTGAGATGTAGTGTTGGGAAAGGGAGAGAGCACATTCACATTCTACGCCACCCTAAGGCTTAGTAACATTTGAATCCGTATCTTGCTTTGGAGTACACATACATGTACATGTATTTCCTATTCACTGTTTCGTTTGGTTTACACAGGCATGTACTAATATTGAAACATGCTGGCAGAAGTGTAGTTTATGTATTATTAACAAACATGCCACCATCCATGCCCCAGAAAAAAAAAATTAATGTTCTTGCAGGTTTGACGCGAATGTGTGTTTAGTGGGCGCTTTTGGTAGAGTGAGGTCTTCCCCCTGTCCTGTCTTTCTGTTATACATGTCTTTCGTCTGGCTTTTTCTTACCATAATGTGGCTGTTATCGTGTCGACATACTTTCTCCAAACTCAAAATTCAAACCTGAAGGTTTGACCCATGCCAGTGGCGAGTGATTTTCTCCGTGTTTGCATGAAAAGCAAAAAAGCTTCAACATTTGGGCGTGCCAAGAGACATCACATCGCAGAACTTATGGTTTATTTTAAATATGGTAGCCTACCCATCTTTGACACATGTCACAGAGCAACGTAATTACTCATTCCAAAGCGAAATTGAAATGGTATCTTTTCCCAAACGTAGTGTAATCTTTGCAATCAACTACATGTCTTTGACCATTCTAATCGCCTAACATGTATCTACACGACTAAACAAACGGACAAGACACTGGCATGCTTTAGAAAGAATATCACAACAGAATCGGCCTGGTGTATCAATATCAAAAATAAGAAAACACCTTTTGTGGCACTACGTTGTCTCTCTGTAACTGCCTGAAATATAACAGTCACAATATCATAAAAGCATAATAGGATTCAGAATTCTTGACGGAGATCCTGTTTTCCGAGGATTCTGTCTTACAGCAGGCACAATTTCTTTAAATTTTATGCGCTGTAGCACAGGTAAAATCACAAATGCCTATAGATAAACGCTCCTTGAATGTGAGAATTTTGAACAGCAGTAACTTTCATCTCCAAAGGGCACCAGCACCAAACTGACCTGGATCTATATGATTTTATATCTAGATCATTGGCTATATAGACAGGACTCAGATAGTAAGGTCATGATTAACACAAAGCGAGTTTGTTTGGGCATGACTGTGTTTTGATTAAAGACTTAATATCCCCATCATAAAAACTGAAGTATCCAGGCATGTTTTCAAATTATAAAAAAATACACCAGAGACTGAGCTTTCGAAGAAATATCGTTTTGAAGAGATGAAGAAGTGAAGCTCACCCGACTTCATAGTAACTCCGGGATTTTATTGTACGCAAGAAATGTGATAGATTATGACTGTGCACCTGGTTGTTGCATTGAGATGTCGTAACTATTTCAAAATAGTCTCTAAGTTTCGCATCTGTTTTCAATATTTTCACGACCTTTGATATTCTCAGTCTCTAGTCGCCTACACTACACCACATTAGTCAGTGTGCACCCCATGCCATCGCTATAGTGCTGGGCAACACAATCTTTGAAATGAACATGGAAATATCCAAAGGCTGTTTAGTTTGTTATGATTAACATCGCACCAATCACTCAATGGCCTTGACATTTCTTTGGTAGCCCAGAATTCCGTCGGTTGGCAGCAGTACGTCTATTGATGTCCGGAAGCTGGCAGGTTACCTTCCCAGCAGGCCGTCCTGACGCACCAGACGTGGCTTAGTCCATGGCGCGGAGCTGAGAGATTCAGAAAAGGTGATTTGCATTACAGTAGTCTGACAGAGGTGCTTGTACCGACTAACCCTCACTTTCAAAAGACCAGTAGTTTGCGATGGTTGCAATGATTTCTACAAAATAAATAAATAAATAAATACATTTTAAAAATTGACAAGTTGTCATAGAAACAAAAGTTTAAGAGCTCTCGGCCCGTATTTCTTTGCTGGCGAATCTGAAAAATCTCAACTTCATGAGGAAAGCACCCAAAAAAGAATGCATTCCGTATCTATCTTCAGTGAAAGGGGGGGGGGGAAGAGAGGGAGGCGCACAGTAATTAATCTGAAAATAAAAACGGAGAATAATTGTGCTCACACGATTGCAATATCAAACTGAAAAATTCGAAAAGGTACCCAAACTTCTATATTGAAGTACAAGGTGCTGCTAATCCTGAGCGGGTCGACCCCAACACGGATCACAAAATCTGTCCACAAAACAGGCGACAATTTAAGAAATAAAATGTACTAAATTATGCGTAGCTAATAGAGACTTAGCCAAAATAAGAACTGACATAATTTGAGACGAATTTAACAAAATCTGATGAAAAAGGATGAATACTAAGCAAGCATGAAAGAGAATTCAAAATTACGTTCTCTTAGATTTCAATTTTGAGCGGAAATTCCAACCAAGAAAATGGTCTTCATTCTTCACCCGCGGATGAATTTTTAATTCGCTCCTCCTTTTTAAGTGTGCGCGTAGATCTGGAGATAACTATACCTGTTAACTAGGAGCTTTTGAAAATAGGACAACTTTAAATTGCGCGCGCTTACATACTTTATTAGGTATGAAAGCTACAAGTCTCCCAAAAGTATAGGGAACAAGAAACTTGAACAGAAAATTCAAGGTCCTGCGTGTCCGAACAACTCGTGTGCCATTCTCAAAGTGATTTTTTTCCTGTCTGTATTAAACAATAGTGATAAAAAGTTAGAAAAAATAAGAACTATTTTCTTCTAAAAATAATGTTGTAAACAACACATAAAGGAATCAAATAAATCACACAAACAAACTTCATTATTGCTCAGGAGAAAAAAAATTAGTCTGTCGCGTTTGAAGACAATTCATTGCAAAAAGTATAGAATCACTATTTATATCTTGTGTCATTGTCAAACTCCGAGATTCCGTAATTATGCACATTGTCGTAGGGGACCTTTTTAGCATTTTCAAATTCAATAATAGCCTTGTTGATGCCACATACAGAATATGAAATGCTCTTATCCCCTTGTAAACGAATCTCCAATTTAATGAAATGACAAAATGATTTTGTCGCAGATACACAAACTTCTTTCGGTGCCGATCGTGCCTATGAATTGGATCGTGTCCCGTGGAGAGGCTTACAAAATATGATATAGACCTGCTAACTAACATCGTAACTTGCATCTAGTCTGCGACTCAGATTGTATGCTGGGGGTGGAGTAAGGTTCTGGGACGAGGGGTGGGGGGGGGGGCGATTGTCTGAAAAAGGTTGAGAATCACTGGATTAAATCGTATGTTTCTGGTGTTACATTAAAGTATGATATCAATATTTAATCACTGTTTAAGGGGAAAAAAAGCTTCCGAAAATAATCGACACTGGGGCCATCTATCAGTGCGAACTCTTTTCAAACGTTAAGGCTCACCCTCATTCCTTTTGTACAAGCATTACGGCCAGTTAGAATAGTGACTGTCCGTGATAAGGTTATAAAGTCCTAAAACTTGAAATGGCATTCTGCGTGGAGTATTTGACTATTATTATTCGAAACTTGATTTGGATCTATGCATAATCCAACAACTTAATTTGCCGAAAAAATATTTTTGATTTCATTAGGCCTACCATTATCGAAAAGCGTACAGGCGCTCCCTCCTTTCCGCTTTTACGCTTTCCAAAGGCTTTGGGGTTGGAGGGGGGATGGGGGTGGGTGGGGAGGAACAATCCCCTTCCCACCCTCATCCACCTCATCCAAGCTTATGATATTTTATGGATGGCCTTAGAATCGGTTGCACCAGCTAATACTCAACGATCAACCCGCTTATCTGATTAGTGATTGGCTCTTCTTCGGCGGTGTCACTGGCTTGTTGGAAAACCCCACCAGTATATATTTTATCTCTGCTTGGTGTCTGCAGATTGTTCATTCTTGTTTGAAGCAACCAACGCACTGACTTTGGATGACCAATTATGATGACAATCTGTTGACGAAAATATTCGAAGGTTGGCAGCTGTCCACCTCAGCATTTGTACAATAATTATTTACCTGGAACCGACAGCGCTCGACACTTCGCTCGTCTTGTGTGCAGTTATAACACCGAGGTCATTCATCTCGTCACTGCCCTCGTCACATGATGATTCCATCATTTCCAAGTCTATCATTGTCTGCACGAACATATAACACGCATATTTTACACCAGCTGCTTATTCTGATTACATGTATTTCAAATTTAATTGGCATAATGACAGTCTTGATCTGACTGCATCTTGGCAAATGAGAAAATGTGTTACACGTAAAAAGAGAGAGTTATGGAATATTTTATGTTTATTCACCTACATTAGGAACAACATGCATCGATAATTTATGACAGCCTGGATGCTTGCTATCGTGGTTTGTACAAACAGTAATTAATTAATGTGCTACTGGTTAAGAACAAAAGAGTGCAGAAGATTGGAAATGACAACAAATCTAGTAAAACATTTTAACAGATTCCAAATTACTGGCATTTTCAGTCCAACTTTAGTCCATCATTGAAATTTCACGTCTTGTCCTTTTGTTTTCTTCTTCTGATGAATTGGGTGTAGAGCCGGGTATCATAGATTTGACATACTTTTCCTGTCTCTAATGAAAGAAACTACACATCTGTCCAACTTCAAATAGTAAAGTAATGAAACTTCATACATAGTTTTACAATCTCTGGAAGATTTCCACCCCACTCCAGTTTACCCATAAAACTGGACAGACTAAGGGATCTGAAAGAGTGTCGCTCAAGGGGCGACGTGGAAATAGTTTTTTAAAATCTTTTTGTGTTTTCTGCATGTATCATGTTAGTATTGTTAGCTTTGTCCGATTATGGTGGGGCGAAAGTTATTTGTTGTTGTTGTTGTTTTGAAGAGAGAAAAAAAGGTTGAGAAACACTGCTCTAAATTCCATTCGGATAATATCTTACAACTAGTTTTATTATCATTATTATTATTACTATCATAATTGTTATTGATATAACTTTAAATTTTCCGAGGAATCTACAACAAGTACATGAAGTTATCCAGATGCTGGCTGACATTGTGACATACCGCACCGCTTTCACGTTAACTCGTTGCACAAGTTTGCACAATGTCTCCCTCAATGATAATTTGTTTCAGCTGGCATCGCTACAGAGGGCAAAGGTAAACCGCACGTGATAATCAAATGTCTGGGTCAAAGCAAAACATGTTTTTCTTTTCTTTTTAAACATTGTAGTGAAGTATCAACGTATGGGCGTTTTCTCCCTCTCTCTCTCTCCCCATCTGTATTTGAATATTTTTGTTTCACAAATACCCAACTGTCTTGCATTTTACCATGCAATGTGTACATTCTGTCACACTTCTTTTGTTTTGGATATCGGCCAGACCGTAAACAGAACATATTTTTCTTGTAAACACTCATGTCTGTTTCAACTGACGTCACAGAACGTATGCTTCGTCGCAAGTTTGAATTTTATTTCGCCTTTTCTCGTTACTTCCCAGAGCCATGTGTTTCGTTCTGCCGAGAGTTTCCAGTATTCTTTTTGGATTGCACCCAATCTTTTCGAGTGCGCATGCTCAGCAACAGTACTTCAGAAGGAAACCTTTCCCACTGCGCAGGCTCAGCTCCCGTGCACTGGGATGCGGGAATACATCACAGTATTTGTGTGTGCGTGTGTGTGTCGGTAACTGAAACAAACCAATGGAAGATTGACATGGCTTTCAGCTGAAGTGGTCGCTCTTTCTTTCCAAGAAAGCGGTCCAATTTTTATTCTCTTTTTTGTTCGGTGGTCGCTTACTGGAGACCTATGGGTCCAGCCAAGACCTCAGAGCTTTTGTTTTGAGGCTATGAGTGGTTTATTTATTTATTTTCTAACATGAAAACCATTCATATAAATTGGGATTTAATGGCCCAATAGTGTGAAAAATTAACTTTAGAAGCAGAGGTTGGCGCCTAATTGTATGCTATTATATAGCCTATTTCCGAATCCTTATTTCACTTCTTCAAGCCAAATTTCAGAAGGATACATTCGGCAGTTTTGAGCTTATTGGTAATAGATGGTTTTTCTTGTAGTTTTATATTTATTTACTTGTTTATTTATTCATTTACATTTATTTATTTATTTGCTTATTTATATTTGTATTTATTTATTTCCTGGAAAATGTCAAGCCCATCGCAACAATAATTTGGTCACCAGAGCGCAAACAATTTCAGCATGTTGTTCATTTTCACGTACGGTACCGGTACCTGCATTTATTCAGCCTGTAATTTTGTTTCAGTCCATTTGATAGTTTCTACACAACTGCACAGGTCACTGTAGCGCTAGCGAGCTATCCTGGACTGCATATTAGAGCAACGAATCGTAAGAAAATCGTTATTATGATTATGGCCATTAAAGGTCATAAGCACCGAAGAGAAGGCTATAAAATCTGAAAAACATCTTGAAGTCAAAAAAAATAAAAATTAAAGAATAATTTAAAAAATGGTTTTCCACACGTCTCTCCATTGAAAATACATTTAATGGTTGGAAAGCTGATTGTGGAATTGGAGTTTCTCTGTGTTTGAGGAGAATAAGAGCTATCTCATAATCTCTTTAGTGTTGTGATATCATCTAGTATGTTCATTACCATTTTCATCTGACCTCGTTTGAAAGGAAAAAGAAATCAGGAGATCTGAACTACTTGTCTCTCTTACAAAAATTCTAGTCTACTATTTCAACTTCTTTGATGTTTGTGTTTGAAGTCTTCTACCGCGCTCGGCCTTACAAAGCCATTTAGGTATCTGAAAGTACCTTTTTTTGGTACTTGAGTACTCTTCAAGTAGCTTTAGACTAGCTTAATATGCCATTAGTTGTAGGCATTACTGTCACAGCCTGTTATCGGTACGTTTTAGCGGACATTAAAAGTATATTTTGAGTACATAATTCCTTTGATAGCCATCTTCGCTTGTGCTGGCCTAGCCTGCGAGATCCGTTCCACCGTCAGAAACATATCTGTTCTATTTGGAGGCTTTGAGGTGGACTATGATGTCATGATCCAAATAGCCACAAACTCATTGTAAAATCGGCAGCTGCTGGGTCATTGTCGTCCAATAATTTACGAGTTAAAAATAACAGCAAAACAACACATACACACATACAGAAAAGCTATGGGATCGCAGGAAGGCTTGGGACGAAGTACAACTCTGTCTGTCTCTCTCCCACTCACTCTCTCTTTCTCTGTCTGTCCGTCTCTCTCTCTCTCTCTCACTCTCTCTCTTTTTCTTCCTTTCTGCTGTATCTCTTTCTGTCTCGCGCCCTCTCTCACCCCCTCTCTCTTCTAATGTCTGTTTGTCTCTATCTGTCTGTCTCCCACTTTCTCTTTCTCACACACTCTCCCCTCCTTCTGTCTTTCTCTCCCGCCCTCAGTCTCTCTCTCTGTCTCTCTGTTCTGTGCCTCTCTCATTCTTTTTCTCACTCTCTCTGTCTTTCTCTCTCACCCTCTCTTCCTTTTTCGCTCTCTCTCCCTCTCTCACCCACTCTCTCTTTCTGTGCCTGTCTGTCTGACTGTCTATCATACTCTCCCGCTCTATCTTTCCCTCTCTCTCCTCCCCCCCCCCCCAATCCTCTTTCTCTCTCTTAACCACATTTCAACCAACAGCGTACCAGTTAGTAAATTACAAATGGAAACTTTCTCAATCTTATGAAAAGCAATTTTATTTTTCTCCACTGTTCTCCCCTCGCCCAGCAAAAATGTGGCGGATGTCATATCAGGACAAATAATTACTCTAACTCTTCAACTGCGAAGTTATCCCCCTCTGTGCTGTGCTGTTTTGTCTCTCATTCTTTACCTTTCTTTCATGTCGCCCGAGAGGAACGAAGGCGTTGCCTAGTGCAGCTCCGTGATATTTACTTATCAGTTAACAAAATAATGAGCCTTTCTTCGTGTATTTCCTAGATTTTAACTTCTCTCATTGTTAATGCCCCAGAAAGAACGCGTAAGATATACACGTGACAGGTAAATCTAAATCGCTTTGAGCTTGATAATGATATACCGGTAGTTGAATATTTGCCATTTCCAACCGCATAGCTGGAAGGATGTCACAATAAAGGCCGATAAGACTTCTTTGTGTGTTTTAATACTGTATGGTGAAAGATAGAAAATAAATTAGGGCTGGACTTGTTTATACTCACTTTGTCTTCATCACCGTGAAATTGACGCCAAAGATTAGGCTGTAAAACTTTTACTTCCTATTTACTTTATCATCCAATCAGCGACTAGATTTGCCAGGAACGCTGTTCCATCATCCCGCCTCACCTCGACCTCTCACCTCCCTGTCATTATCAGGGCCGTATTAACCAGGAACGTCAGTTAAGATAATATGGACATGGCCATCTTTTAACATCATTATGGGCCCCCGGCCAAGGCAATAGGGTGTTCTTCCACTTAAAAAAAAAAAATCAATGTAAATTTGCATACATGGGGCCTCCTAAACCCTTGGGGCCCCCGGGCAACTTCTTTGAGATGGCTGTGGGTGTGGAAGTCTATGCACAAATGAGTAGGGGTCCTCACTATTTGGGGCATGATAAGAGGTCCCAGTGTGGACAAAGATGCCATTCCGCTAATCTGGAATACGGTGTCTTATCAAAATGAAGTCCCATAATGACAGCATGGACTAAGTTTCAGAAAACAATTTAAATAGACACCGTTTGCCTTGTAGGGGGTCTCACACGTACATGAGCTTGATCCGGCCCTGGCCTCAGAAAATATTCATGATCTTTCTTTTAACCTGCCTCCGACCTCTGTCCTGGCCACAGATGGTTTCACTTAAACTCAATTTGGCCTCGACATTCTGTGGCAGTTAGCGCGTGCTGAGAGCGAGTACTACCATGTCCCCCCTACTATCAAATTACACGGTGGTTAGTGAGCGCATTTTTGTAGCTGCTCGAAGCTTTCAAGTATTCTTCTAACCACAGGGCATTCAAAGCCTCAGGTCTATGTATGTTGTTTGTAGAAATCCGATGTCGGACCCGCCTCTCTCAAACACTTTTATCCTCCACATTATCCGCCTTATTACGTCAGTCTCACGGCCTTTATCAACGAGGTAAAATTTCGTATTCTTCTTCTGTTCTATTTTATCTGCTCGTTTTCTCCTCCGTTGTCTTAACACAGTTTTGCAAAGAAAATAACAATAATTCCCCCCGCCCACCACAACATTCACTACTCCTGACGTTAACGTCACTACCACTTCACCACTAATATCGCTTCACTTAACGGCCTCACCCACAACATCATCATCATCACCATCATTATCATCATCACCACCACCACCACCACCACCACTATCATCGTCATCATCAGCAACATCATCATCATAACTACCACTGCAGCCAGTACGACCACCACTATCTACGCCATTATCATCACCGCTGTCATTAACAACCCCGTTATCTATCATTAACACCACACCTTCACCATTACTACCACTGTCACCTACTAATACCGCGTTAGTCAACAATCTCACCACCACACCATCATCATTTTCATCACCAATGCCACCACCACCATCAGCAACGCCACCAGCATCACCACAATCATTGACAACCCTATTACCTATCACTAACACCATCAACGTCACCACCACCACCACCACCACCATCACTACAACCACCACTGCCACTCAAACACTATCATAAACACACACCATGGCAGTACCCTCCCCACGAACACGCTAATATTTACATGTCAAAATAAACGTCTCCAGCGTTTTTTTTTTTTTTACCTGCATCTCCAGTGGGGCTATCAACTTTCGCCTTTGTGTGTGCCCCCCCCTCCTTCCGGTCTCCTGCCCCCACTACCCTGCCCACTTATTTTTCTCCCCTCGCGTGACTTGTGGAGATATGGGGGTCATGTGTTTTCCAGAAACAAAAAATGCCCGTTAAAAATGTTTCTGCCTTGATGTGGCGATTGTGCTGTCGTTGTCAATTACAAACAGCACCGCGTTGCGATGTTTATGTGGTGCTTATGTGTGGTACAATCGCTGTGTTTGCTATTGTAAGGTTTCACCTACAAGCAGAGTATAACTTGTGGACAGGATTTTAATGCAGCTTTTGGTCTGTTACAGCAGATGAGCGATTCACTATACACTTAATTGCCTTTATGACAGAGCTAAGAGTATACTAATTATTCCTACGGCTGCAACAAGAGTACCTTGGCATTGTAAACTTCTACTAAGTTATACGTGATGGTCAGACATTCGGGCAGATAGACAGACAGGAACAAGGGCAGACGAACGGACAGTAGAAAATGAAGGGAGGCAACTCTCTGTAGACAAATGTATTTCCATAAATTTGAGTCAGCATCAATGTAATTTTCACAATACAAAATTCCCTGAAATCCTATTGTTTCGCAATTCAAAATAATTATTATATAATAATACCCCTTCAGTAACTTAGCTTCATTATAAACGAAACACAGCAAAGGCAGTTCACATCCACTAGAGATTTAGGATCACTTGAACATTAAATTGGCATTTGCTGTTCTGCCTTCTGCACGTTGGTTGTCAACTGCCTGAGACTAAAACTGATCCAGGGATTATCTGACTTCATCCGTCACCGTCAGCATGGACACTTCTCCAACACAGACTTGTCATAACAATAAAACAGTGGAGAAGATTTGACTGACCACAAGTCAAAGCAATTCTGGTACGATGGTCAGTCCAAAGTGACTGAACCGCAAACAGCTTCCGTACGCCTGCCATTTCCTTCATGTGTGGTCTGGGGGATCGGTCAGTGTCAGTGGTCAGTTGGCTGATAACCATTTTGCCCGCCATATGTGGACATAGCGACTGAAAAAAAGGGGGGGGGGGAGGGGATGGATCTAAAATGCTTCATGTCCCAAACTGCCAATCTTAAAATTTGTCACAACAAATTGTACACCATGTCAGCAACCATAAAAATTACGCAGATAAGTGACAAAGTAACGGAGTCAAACCGAGCTATTTATATAAGACAACTGCTGGAATGTTGTCCAAACTAGGTGTCTGAAATGATTTGAAGAAATGGAAGTGGGAAAAACTTAAGAAAAAAAAAAAAAAAAAGACCTGGGAAGACAAGATTTCTGCCCCGGATCTTTTGTGTATCATCTAGCTATAGAGCGGTGGTTTTAGAATTCAAATATAAAACGCAAGCTCCCAGCTCCTTCGTCTGGCTAGAACTCTTAAATTTTAGGCAATGGAAATGATGCCTCTGGAAAAATAATGTTTTCCAAGTATTTTGATAATCCTCCCTGATAGCCTGTACACACTTAAATTACCTCTCACCAAAAAAGGCGTGCATCTCTCTCTCCCTCTGTCTCTTCCTCTCTCTCTGGCTGCCTTGGAGAAGAAGAGTGGATTATTGAGTTTCCACAGCTGGTAAAAGCTGTGGAATATTATCCGACTAAATAATTATGTAAGAACATAATAATATAGATGAGGATATTAGATATAATGAGGACTGTAAATATCTATTTTGCTTTGATTTGGGGCGGGGGGTATGGGTTGTTCGTTAAATGTGTCGACCTACCCCTCCACCCCCCCTTTTTTTTTCTTTTCTACCTGTCTGTCTGTTTAGTAGTCTATTTGCCTGTCATGTGTGTGCCTGTCCACCCAAGATATCAGTATTTGCGTACATTAATGCATTCACAGGACTGGCCCCACCCTATGTAGATCCTGAGTTATCTCGCTGCAACCAGGAGGGAGGGCAGGACTATCAAGTCACAGCTCTATCACCTTGCACCCATGCACGGGCCTCCATCCACAGTTTGTCAACTTTGGCATTTCTGAATCTCCTTGCTGGATGAAGAAAAACATAACTTTCCAAAATGTTTATTGACAGAAACTGGTGTAGATTTCCTCCATCATGATGTCGAGACTTCAAGAGTTTTCTTTGTTTACCTTCTTATCTAAATACCCCAGGCAGAAAGAATGAAAGAACAGAATGGGTGAAAGTAAGAAAGTGGGCGAGACGAATGAAAAACCAGAGAAAGAAAAGGAAGGAAAAGGCCATGAAAAGGGGACGAAAAGGAAGTTTGCTGAATTTGGAGAGAAAAAGTAAGCAGCAGCAGAACCTGAAACTGCACCGAAAATTCAGAAGGTCGGAGATTGGAGGATAAGAAAAGTTGTGAGGAAAGGCTTGAGCACAAACGATACATTGCCTCCTGGAGGTTAGAAAAATATTGGGCTGCAATTAAATCTGAATTTATCATATTTTCATTTTAGGTGTTGTATTTACCTTCTGTATAATTTTCGTGTACTCGGCACACCCCGAAATAAATAGAGAAAAAAAAGTAAAGAAAAAAAAAAAAGCAGAAAACAATGAATACTTTTCTTTTTCCCTCCACCCTAACCATAAAAAAACCCCCCACCACCACCGCTACAGCTCCAATTTCTTCCAGAGTCGACACGTGACCTGCACGAGCCATCAGAGGAAACAGATTGCTGCTGACTAAGCTTGGGGACAAAGGCGGATGTTTAGGAGGGTGGGATTTGGTGTAAACATTGGAGAAAACCTTTTTCCTATGTAGTCCTCACGTCCACATGACTACGATTGTCCAGTTTGTTTAGAACTTAGATAGAAAACGCAAAGGCGTGGACCTCCCACCTTGCACAGGCTTGAAGGTGTGTGTGAATATGAAGACTGGTGTTAAGCTTTTACAAAATCGCCAGGCATAATTCAGATTTGGGGGTTTAGAGGCAAATCATCATTTACCCAAGTGAATAACCAGCCGAGGCTAGCCTTTGCTGTGAAAAAGAAATCGGGAGTTATGAAGGACAGAAATCTTTAGTGTCATGCCCATTTGGCCTAAGAGGAAACAAGTTTATGACTGGACATTTTAAATGCGTAATCTCAGACTCACCCTGTTAAAAGATACAGCCCCCCCCCACCCAGTCCCACCCCTAACACACATACACATACTTTTCGTCAGTCTACAGTTCTCTCAGTGATCTTTTAGACCAATGATACCTTGCCCACAAGAAAACATTGTATTTGCATGTGTAAGGAAAACAAATGCGACCCAATTAAGATTTCACTATCAAAATATGTCTACGGCATCATAATAAGAAAACAATCCTGTTGTAGACAGCAAGGTAATTTGTCGGCCTCTCAGTTTTTATCTCAATGTCAGCTGTCTCTTATCTGTTGGCCAGACTTTCCTATAGACAAAAACAAGTGGAATTTTTGAAAATTTACACTTTTAAAACTGGTACTATCAGTTTCGAACCAGTCTAGGATGTTTTGATAACAACCGTCATAACACACATTTCAATTTTTAAAAATTAGCTGTAAAATTATTGGAGCCAAGTTTCATTGGAGGCGGACTTTCCCTGCAGTCACATACTGTTCAGAATAGTTTTATGTTGTGTAGTAATTATCAGCAGAAATGAAAAGAAGTTTTTTTTTAAAAAGGCGCATATTGGTCTTGACTTTTCGAGAAAATACAATAGGATTGTCGTGGGTGAAGAACAACCATCTGCTAACTTTTAAATAACAAATTAACAAATTCTACGGTTTTGCACGAGGTCACACACACAAATGCACATATGCATTCTCATACATACATGCACATTATTATATCTCCTGCATCAAGTCTGTCAAAAAATTTGATGCTCATGCAGCTGGAGACATACTTTTGTCCAGCGGCAATAACTTCATTTGCCAATCAGAAATAATAATTTCCTTGTTGGCATTATCTCCCTCAGTATCTCGACTAGCGCATGCCAGGTGTCAGCATGACTATCGTCTCTTCCTGCCCAGACTAGCGACCGTGGCGTTGTTTACTGGACGCCGTACTGGAATGCCGTCTGGTTGTAAACGGTCTTCATCATTTTCCCACAGCCATCTAATTGCAGTCTTGGTGTTTTCCCGCCTAAATACTGTACTCACACAAAATCTGCGGAACGTTCCTCGATGTGTCCACTTTACAAGCTGCCTAACGATATGGTGTTCTTTCAACTTGAACCAATTCATCAATTCCCGCAGGGTTTCGCAAAAAACATTTTTGGTTTTAATATTCCACCAAATCCTACTGTGACCTATGGATTCTCATTCTATCTACCTACTGACCAAGTTGCAAAATGTTTATTAATCATCTTTACAAAATGTACTTGGTCTCTGAATGGACCCTGAGTGTGGATCAGAACTGACCCTGAGTGTGGATCTTGAGTCTGTGACTTGGTGCAGACAAAATAACTTATTTCGGCTATGGCAGATAACCATCTCTGTGACTATTGCAATATACGTTGTGACAAGTCCATAAACAGGAACCATATGGTTATTGATGGCCAGACAATTCACCTTCAGTCTCTTGCATTCTTCTCATGACATGACATACCAAAGCTCAGTGTCTGTGAGGAGCACTCACTCATAGCCGTCATACACCTGACACCGACCACTCACTCATGTAACTCATCAACAAACAGCAAAAGAAATGCTTGGCCAGTCTCACTCAGTTGTGGAATTTTTTAGGAAACCTGAAGATTATTTGTCCGTGAGTTCTAGTCTATGTGCCGGTAAGAGATGGAATCACAAGCCCGGAAGAACATCCCTGGTGATGGAGGCAGGGAGGGTGTGAGAATGGTAGAGTTCGGAGATAGTTGACTGATACTGAAATGCTTTCTTCAATAAATACTCGTGTCAAACTGATGTCTGGACTATAGTCCCATCTCCTGGATATTGTACAGCTCTGACTCAGGAATTTGTACACATTTCTCTTCCCACAGGCTGAAAAATGTTGACCCTGGAACAAGGAATCATTTCTCAACCCCATCGGCATGTGCAAACGTCGAATCTGGCCACTCTGGCCACTCTGGCCATCTATTAATTTATAACAGCAACAACACCAAACCAGACAGTAAAACTAAACCAGGATAAAAGAATAGCTGTATTATGAAGGGAGTAAAGTGCATCTTAAAAACACATGTATCAAAGCTATTGGTTTGTTACATTTACAATTACAGAACTCGCGCTCCTCCGAAAATTTACAATTTTATTTCGTCTTTCGCATGGAGCTCCATTGAAATTTTGAACACTTTTAATAATTATGACCAGAGAGTTTAGCTGTATAGAAAGAGCTCACTTCCGCCAAATCGCGAAACTAGGACGCTGCGGTATACAAGAAATTAAAGCACTGAAAGAGACGGAATTCAACAAAAATAGTGTGCATATGTGTTTACTGTGGTTTGTTCATATTTTTGGGCTGATAGAAACTATTTAGAGCCGTTTGTAAGTTTGTATTGTTTACCGCAGAGACCTATTTTCCACTCCATGCTGACAATGGTTTCGAGGGAGCCTCCCGTGTCTCGCAGTGCGAATCGACCAATTGTGAAACCTCTCTATACACTCTCTGATTTGACGCTGATAGAGATGGCGTGCAAAGCAATGTACCGTCAACATCGCAGTTGTTGGTGGTGTAAGTGAAGCAAAGCAATAGATCTACCACAGTCGCCGGGTAATTATTGTCTTACTCTGCAAGTGATAATTTTGTACATTTGATATTTGGAGCTTGCATTGACATTGAAACACAGAAAAGTATGGCATTCCAGAAAGCCGATTTCATTGTTTCTACTACATGCTGAAAAAGTATCTAAAAACCACAGAAAAACTGTGGGGTCGCAGCAGGGCTATAAGCAAAGTCAAAATTGGGCAAAAAGAAAAGGTTGTATGTTGCGAAGCCCCGCGTGAGAAATAAAACCCAAACAGTACAAAGCAAACTAAAGAGAAGACAGAAAATGCATAAATTTTCGGCTTTCGCCTTTGTCAAGTGAAAAAAAAAAAAAAAAACGAACAATAAAAGACTTCAACAGGAACGAAGTGAAACAGTTTACTTAGCTGCGAGTTCTTGCTTCTTTAGCAGCACCAAAGCACGTCCGTCCGCCAAAAGCATGGAAGCAGGAAGTGACGCAATTGGTTAGTAACCAAGATGAAGGCGCCATATAGTGCCTCACAGCACAAGACAGGGATGGTGCGCAATGTCAGGAGTCGCAGTAAATGAAAAGAAAAAGAAAAAGAGATTAAAAAAATAAAAATAAATAAATAAATAAATAAACAAATAGATAAATAAATGAAAGAAAATAATAATAATAAAGAAAATTATATATAATATATATATATTGATATCAGCAACAGTGGAATTATCGAAGGCAATGTTGGACAGTGATGCCATGGGGAGTGATAGTGCCGAGCTGGAAAATTAATCGTTGTTCGGTTTCAAAGCGTACATCAGCGCCTGCATGACAAGACTTGAGCCCCAGAATTTGAATGTCGTTGGATGGCTCATGGTCTGGTCGATTAAAATGGACAGAAACAGGCTTTCCATTTCGATTTTCAATGTCACGGAGGTGCTCCCGAAACCGAGTGTGAAGCTGACGTCCCGTTTCACCAATGTACAACATATGACACCTGGCACAGCGGATAGCATACACCAGATTGCGACTATGGCAAGTGAAGCCTTCCTTAATGCTGAACGTCGACAAAGGGCACTCGATGGAAGACGATTGAAGGACATGTGTGCACGTTTTGCAACGAGAATTGCCACACGGTTTAGTACCGCAACGGTCAGTGTGAATGAGCCTGCTCCGGACCAAAATGTCTTTTAAGTTTTTGGATCGTCTATATACCAGCAGAGGAGGTGTTGCATCAAGCATGTCATTGAGGCTCTGGTCAGCCCTCAAGATAGAGAGATTTCTAAGGAGGACTTGCTTAATAGGAAAAGATTGGGGGTGATAAGTGAAAACTAGTTTGATACGATTATCTTCCCTCCTTTGTCTGGGAGTGAGGGCATCCAGCCTACTGATATTACGGGCCCTCGACCAGGCTTTATCCAGAACATGTTCTGGATAACCTCTAAGACGAAAAAATTCTAACATCCTCTTGCCTTCAGTGGCAAAGTCTGCATCCGATTGGCAAAGACGACGCAAACGGAGCAATTGCGAAAAGGGAATGGCATCCTCAAATTTATTCCTGTCCAACAGAAATATGACAAATACCAATCACTTAGAGATGTGCAATCTTACTTCCGTCGCCTTCGATTGCAATACCATTTCATGAATCATAGCTCACAACGTCATGATGATGATATGTTTACAAAATATGCTACGCGGAAGTCTGACTGGACCCCCAACACAGGTGAATCTCAAGTTCTTGACCTGTACGTCAATAAATGTTGGAATGACATCAAACGCCTACCACAACGCAAAATTCGTCGTTTCAATTTAACAACATCTGAGAGACGTGCTTTACAAGAATTGAAAAACAGAGAGGACATCATCATAAAACCGGCTGATAAAGGTGGAGCTGTTGTTGTCTGGCGTAAAGACCTATATATCCAGGAAGGGGAGAAACAACTTCAAAATCATACTTTTTACGCCAGGCGTGCCAATGATGGCACGTTACCTTACAATGACATGGTCAAACATACACTCACTGATCTAGTTCATCAGAAATAACTACCCCGTTCTTCCCTCCACCTTTCATTTCATCCTAGCCAGTTGGGTTCGCCCACATTCTACTTGCTTCCAAAAATTCACAAGATTGGTAATCCAGGAAGACCCATTGTTTCGGCCTGTTCTTGTCCCACCGAAAAGATTTCTCAATTCCTGGATAGTGTATTCCAGCCTCTTGTCACACAACTTCCTACATATGTTAAGGATACCAATGATGCTCTTAACATATTTCAGCAGACGCATTTCACTGACACCACTACTAAACTTCTTTTCCTGATGGATGTCAGTTCTCTGTATACTTCCATACCTCATGTTGATGGACTGAGAGCCGTTCAATATTTTCTGGACCGTAGGCTTGACAAATATCCTAGTACCCACACCCTCCTCCGACTCACGGAACTTGTACTTACCCTTAACTCTTTTGAGTTTAATGGGGAATTCTTTGATCAAATCAGTGGTGTCGCCATGGGTACTAAGATGGGCCCTAGCTATGCTTGCCTGTTTATGGGGTACCTGGAATCTCTTATCAAGAGTGATTACACTGGCCGTCAACCAGAGGTGTATATGAGATACATTGACGATGGTTTTGGAGTGACCTCTATGTCCCAATCTGAATTAGAGGCTTACTTGTCCTTTGTCAATGACTTTCATCCATCCATCAAATACACCTCCCATATTTCTACCGATTCCATCGACTTTTTGGACATCAAGGTCTCATTGACACCCACGGGACTGTCCACATCTGTGCATTATAAGGACACGGACAGCCATACGTACTTACATTATGGTTCTTCTCACCCGCGTTCTTGCAAGGATGCCATTCCCTTTTCGCAATTGCTCCGTTTGCGTCGTCTTTGCCAATCGGATGCAGACTTTGCCACTGAAGGCAAGAGGATGTTAGAATTTTTTCGTCTTAGAGGTTATCCAGAACATGTTCTGGATAAAGCCTGGTCGAGGGCCCGTAATATCAGTAGGCTGGATGCCCTCACTCCCAGACAAAGGAGGGAAGATAATCGTATCAAACTAGTTTTCACTTATCACCCCCAATCTTTTCCTATTAAGCAAGTCCTCCTTAGAAATCTCTCTATCTTGAGGGCTGACCAGAGCCTCAATGACATGCTTGATGCAACACCTCCTCTGCTGGTATATAGACGATCCAAAAACTTAAAAGACATTTTGGTCCGGAGCAGGCTCATTCACACTGACCGTTGCGGTACTAAACCGTGTGGCAATTCTCGTTGCAAAACGTGCACACATGTCCTTCAATCGTCTTCCATCGAGTGCCCTTTGTCGACGTTCAGCATTAAGGAAGGCTTCACTTGCCATAGTCGCAATCTGGTGTATGCTATCCGCTGTGCCAGGTGTCATATGTTGTACATTGGTGAAACGGGACGTCAGCTTCACACTCGGTTTCGGGAGCACCCCCGTGACATTGAAAATCGAAATGGAAAGCCTGTTTCTGTCCATTTTAATCGACCAGACCATGAGCCATCCAACGACATTCAAATTCTGGGGCTCAAGTCTTGTCATGCAGGCGCTGATGTACGCTTTGAAACCGAACAACGATTAATTTTCCAGCTCGGCACTATCACTCCCCATGGCATCAATGTCCAACATTGCCTTCGATAATTCCACTGTTGCTAATATCAATATATATATATTATATATAATTTTCTTTATTATTATTATTTTCTTTCATTTATTTATCTATTTGTTTATTTATTTATTTATTTATTTTTATTTTTTTAATCTCTTTTTCTTTTTCTTTTCATTTACTGCGACTCCTGACATTGCGCACCATCCCTGTCTTCTGCTGTGAGGCACTATATGGCGCCTTCATCTTGGTTACTAACCAATTGCGTCACTTCCTGCTTCCATGCTTTTGGCGGACGGACGTGCTTTGGTGCTGCTAAAGAAGCAAGAACTCGCAGCTAAGTAAACTGTTTCACTTCGTTCCTGTTGAAGTCTTTTATTGTTCGTTTTTTTTTTTTTTTTCACTTGACAAAGGCGAAAGCCGAAAATTTATGCATTTTCTGTCTTCTCTTTAGTTTGCTTTGTACTGTTTGGGTTTTATTTCTCACGCGGGGCTTCGCAACATACAACCTTTTCTTTTTGCCCAATTTTGACTATGCTGAAAAAGTAGCCGATGTAATCGGCAAATGGTAGTTGGAGGATTAAATGCTACATAGAACCTAGTCTATTTTTATAGGAAAAGAAAGACTTCGACTATCAGGTTATTTTAATTTCCGGTGCGAACATATTTAAATGTAGTTAATCATATTTCATTTTTTTCCTTGACAGAATCTCGGTGCAAACTATGGACAGAACGAATTAGATTATGATACTTCAAATCTTGCCACGATGTTGTATGGTTTTCACTCACCCCGAGCGCCCGAGAAGACAATGGTCTTTCTGAAGCTTTCAACTGGCCTGTCGCGCGTCCCTCGCAGTCAGGACGAAAGAGGACCGAGCGGTTGAAAGGATGGACAATGGCAGGGCAAGCTAAGCCGGGAAAACGTCAGACACAGTCTCAGACTTGCTTCGTTAGTTGGTTAAATTAAGCGTGATGCTCGTGAGAAAGGAAGAAAGGCGGCTAGAGATCGGAACTGATTTGGGGAGACTTGACTATGTTTGTGCAGGTTCTCCTTTATTGCTTTATGTGAAAAGGAGCAAACTTCTTCTGATAGTTCAAGAATTCAAAGAAAAGAAAAAACCCACAACTGACTATCATGGCGAAACAGCTATAGGTGGGCGACTATACTCGTTTTATTTCTGTCGGATATTCAGGGATGACTCTCACAGAAGTACCTAGGCTATGATGGTATTTTCAAGTTTATTTTGAATTTTAAGGTACGGTAGTTTTACAGTGAAAAAAAAGAGTATAGCAAAAACGAAAAAGGACATAAGGATAGTCAAACTGACCGCACATACAACAAACCATAATAACAAGGACATTAAAACAGCATCGTGCATACTTTATACTTATGCAAATACACACAGATAGAAAAGCACAACACACACATCCACGTACACACACACACACACACACACACACAGAATTTCTGGTATCGACTATAATTATGGTTATACAAATGAGCCCACCTTCCTGTCCAATAATTGATCGAGACGTCCTGTACAGACAGTGGACTTTTCCTTTCATACCAACACAACAGGTTTGCAATGGAAAGTATCGCTTCAATGTACCATAAATAAATTATTTCTTCGCTTATTCAGTTTGCATGCCTCAGGTTTTTCATTGTCTGGGTCTGTGGATTTAGTGACGACAAAGAACATGCGAACTGTGTTTGTCCATTATTTTGTCTGGTGCTTAAAGGACCCAAATTTGTGGCCGGCGCGTCCACGCCAATGTTTGCTTGAGGTTGATTAGGCGTGAACAAATTTTTGGTGCTCTATCATTACAACCACCCGCTAAGACCAAAAGGAAATACATCAATAGACGGTCGGATTTATTTCAAGCCCCCTGGAAGAGTTCCAATACACTCTGTGATTCGTGAAATTATACACGTCGCCCGCGATATAAGATTCAAACTAATAGTAGTTTGCACAGTCTGAAGAGAATCGGTGCTGGCCAGTGTCCTTAAGCCACCTTATGTTTTGAAGTTCTCGCGGTCCAAAGGTTTGATTTGTCTATTTCAAGAAATTAATAGCAAAGCAGACGCAGTGCAGCTGAATATGCGTACCTACCAGAATATTAAAGAGCAAGAGAAACATACATTTTTGTGTTTGAAATTCTTCTCTCTAAAGAAACAGACATTCATCATACACGTACAGGTTTGAAATTCTTCCAGGCAAGAGTAACATGTACACTTTCTTGAAAGTTTTCCATGCAAGAAAAACCTGAATACATATAATATATATATACCTGAAACTTCCATGCAATAGAAGCAGACTTGCGATACATGTCAGTGAAATTTTTCTGTTGCAAAGAGAGAACATACATACATGCACGCCATGTACTTGAAATTCTCCCATGCTAGAAAAACAACAGACATACAATCATGTACTTGAAATTCTTCCATACTAGAGAAACAGACAAACATAGACCTGCGAACGGAATGTATTCCAGGGACCTGAAGTTTTGAAATGGTTCCAACAGAACACAATGTAATGACTTTCTGTATAACATAGTACTCAAGTGTAAAATCAGCCTCAAACTTTTCTGTTTTAAAAGACACTGTATCTCTATGCATAAAAATGTCAAATTACAGGTTGCAATATGTCACGATAAATGCAAGGATTCCACGCACTAGTTAACTCCCTAAAGAACTTTGGCCTTAGCCAATCTGAACTCTATGGTCGAGATTTAAATATTTGAATCCATAACTGGAACGACTCTTGCTTCTAACAATAGCCACAGAACATCGCTGTACGGGCCAAGTTAACCTGGTTTGCTTTAAACACACATAGGTCTGCTTACATGTAGAATAGAGGCAATTTGTTCTTTGTAGAAGAGAGTAAAGAAGACTCCACCTCAGCGTGAATGCCAGTAATGAGGAAAGGTTAAACAAACATCAAGTATCGGTCAAAGAGGCCTCTTATCCACTATTGTGCATCACAGTTGGGGGTGGAGACACCCCGCTGTCGTGTGTCAACATCCAGATGTAATAGGCCATGGTGTGAAACCTCTTTTCCCAGCTTCTCACAGCGGTTTGGTAGGAGAAATTAAACAATGTTTGAGCAATAAAACCTTCTATAAAAGTAAACAGATAACCAGGTCAAGCACAAGGGGGATAATGTCTTTTTATAAGTGATATCTCTGTGCTGTCCACAGTACGACAGTTTCGTTAATCGAAAGCTTTCCTCAAACTGGTTTATTGCAGTTTCTAGTTAAAAATGTGGCCAAACGAGAAAAACTTATATTGTGTCGCAAACTCCCGCGCTAGAAACAAACAATGAGAAACTGTACAACAGATTCCCGCAAAAACCACAGATTTTTCCTCATTTTGAAATAAAAGGTATGCTGTTATTAAAACAGAGATCGCATTTAAGCATTATTAAGGCCAATGTTCATGCACTGTGGCACTCTCTCTCGATTCATAGCTGAACGAGATCAGTATTTTTCATTAGCGTTTTATATTTGCACATATTTAGATATTCATGCTCAGATAATTTGAATTGTCGTCGTCTACAGCCCAGTTGGAAAAAAAGAGGAAGGGGGGAGAGACGTTGTCTGATTTTTAAATGCAAAGCAAACATACATGTCTAACTTTGCCATGTTGACGTTGGTTTGAGTTTTGAGTTGACAAACCAAAAACAAAAAAACTTACATGGATTGCTTCTTTATCCAAGACTGGCGGATTAAGACATTCGCGAATGTCTTCACTCCCCACTCCCCCCCCCCCCCCTTTTTAAAAACTGACTTCTCGGTTACTTTGGCCATCACTTTTTCAGTTTTGCAAATTATGCCGGTGAAAAAAAAAATTATGCACAGGAATTAGTTTTACGTGCTAGATTTGATATATTTGCACTAGTCACTATGGAATTTCAAATCACAAAATCTGGCAAAAATGAATTCTAACCTTATGTACAGAAGCAGATGATATCATTTTTATGTTTAGACTGGTAGAATTCTTGGCGCCGATTTATAGCTATTACATAAAATCATCCCGACTGAACCAAAGTTTGGATGTAAATAGTCTAAAGTTGTTGCGATAGAGAACCCAAACGCTGACTGCAATTTCTGCGAACGTTTGCATGAAAGGCTTCCCAGTTTACTAGAATCATAAAGGAAAAATATAATACACCTTGACTAGTGCATCTGATATCGGCGGAAAAACCAAATTAAAGATGTGTGATAACAAAGATGGAATGAAAACTTGGCAAATCGATAAATATTTGAAAATTGACGGTCACAATCGAATTGAAATTATCGTTTTGGTATGGCTGTGATTTCAGGCTGCGTCTCGGACAAAGGGGGTGATGTTGCTATGAAAACTTTAATACACCCAGAGATCCACCGGCATTTTGATGAACAGAAAACAATGATACCAAAATTCTATAATATTAATCTTTTAAACGTACTCATACCGGAATGTGAACCATTTATCTGTCATCTTAACGGAGAATGGAATAGTATTATACCCCCATGGTTAACAATAAGACGAAACAGCGCCACAGTATTGCCCATGAAACTAAAAGGTATATTGTCAATGTAAACATATAGAATGTAGCCATTTCAGCACATAGTAATTTTAGTGAAGACACCTGGATAGTAATTTTAGTGAAGACACCTGGATAGTCCTTCAGTGGCGCATAATTCGGATTTAATTTGAAGATAGATGCATCATCCTACCGTTTCCTTCCGCAGAAATAAAGAATGAACTGTGTAAAGATTGTAACATTTTGTCTTACAAGATAATTGGAGCAACAATCTTAACAATTTGTCTTACAAGATAATTGGAGCAACAATCTCTGAAAAGCAATCGCAACAAATTACAGTGCTGGCACCAATGCACCTGAAAATGTCAGTCATGGCATGAATAATTATATCATCAGTGATTTGAATCTGGACAAATGTTTCATCTTTGCGAAGCTCAGTCACCCGCAACTTATGATTATTTTTAACAGACTTTCGAAACATAAGTTTATCGCGGTTTTGGTGAAGGTCGAATGAAATCGCTTGCTAACCGTGCGTACATATTGATACGTAACATGCAACAACAGAGGATGGCATGAGCTAACAGTGGAAGAGCTATCAGTCTTAATAGAGTGTACCAACGAATTTTGGAGTTATTCATACCTTGAAAGAAACTGCTTCTTGGTTAAGATTTAAGAAGAAAAAAAAAACGCCAGAAGAGAGAAGAAAACTTGTGGCATACTTAGCATAGTTGCAGCGTGGTTCTGGCACTGGGTGGAGGCGCCCGATAACAAGGGTGTCCCCGCCTACTCACATACTTAACGAAAGATTTTCATGTCAGGCTAGACAAAAACAGTGTGCAGCCTCATTTAACATTTACGTGACATCTTCGGGAAATACGTTTTTAATACGACGAGCTGCGTGCCCATCAAAAGCGAAGAAAAGATAGAAGAAAAAGAGAAATCCACACCTTTTTAGAGATATGATGTTCACGTCTGTGGACACGCCTTGGACGTTTTTTACAAAAAAATCTGTTATCCGAGTAACCTTTCCATCTTTACAGATGTGCAAGCAATCCCAGAATAGGTTGCGACTCGTCTGTGATAATGCATTTCCATATTATTGTCTTCTTCTGTATCACCTGTAAATAAATGTCTCTTTAGTATCCTGCGTTTCCAGTGGAAGGGGTCGTGTTAGCCATCAAATGAGTATGCCATTCCAAACTTATGACCAAACTGTATAAAATCGTGTCATATCGAGACAATGAACCTTCGGTTTAAATTAACCTGCCTGAAAATAAGCCAAAGAAGCAAACTAACAGTTTCCGTTCAATGGTAGTAAAGGATGTAAAGCAGGGGTGCTCAACCTTTATCGACATAGGATCTACTTTTACATTTCCCAGCCTTTGGAGATCTACCAGTCTGGCAAAGCCCTGAAACAAAAAATAAAAGAAACCGAACCTATGCTGGTGTGCCTATCGGCATTATTCACTTTAACATAAAACTTGGAGTCTTAGATACAAAATGCAGTGAACCAATGACATATTTTATTTTAATAACACATTTTTACCTTTAAAAAAAAATATATATATATATACCTCGCGGGTGTTTTCTACATTCATCCCGCGATCGACTACCAACCACTTGAAGATCAACCGGTAGATCGCGATCGACTGGTTGAGCACCCCTGATGTACAGAGAAATGAGACGGACGGACAGAAAGAGTTGCTTCAGACTTCTGTCTTCTTGTTTCCCAGAGACGCAGATTTTTCTGTACGCCTTATTATTTTAGTCTTTCAAAACTGCATTCGTTCCTGGTCTTGTAGGAATTGTCGTGACCTTCAAAACGTGTCACAACTTTTTTTTTAAACATGACATCAAGACAAATTTTTGAACACCTCGAAATCTCCTATAGGAAATGATAGTGTTAACCTGAGATGCTGCGCTTGTGCGTTGTTTATCAAACAAAAAAAAAAACGGGGGATCTCATGTGATGCTGTACACCTTTTCACATAAGGCCACTCACGTAAGACAAAAATCTCTCGGGCCATTGACAGCATTCCAGAATGTGGTGCTGGGTCTCACACAAAACAAAACAAGATGTGCGGTGCGGTGCGGCGCGGCGCGGTGCTGCTGGAAAACAAGGTAAGTAAGATCTAAGCATGTTCAACATCCAGCGCATGAGTGTGGGAACATGAGAGAAGACAATGCCCAGTAAACATGAGGTCGTAGCTTGTCTATTGACACGGCTGTTTCACGCGCTAAAGATGGATGCCGAGAATATTGTACATCCGACTTTGAAGAGAAAAAGCCCGTTTGTTTCCAAAATACACCAAGTACATACGATATCTCAGAAACCAAATTGACTCAAGCACACACAGAACGCGGTGGTGACTGAGCTTGTCTTGTTCATGTGTGATAGATGACGCTGTGGAACTTCACGCTGTACAAACACCCCGATGAAAGAGCCTTATTGTTGAGGTTTGCGGACGTACATGATTGAAAGGTGTGAAAGCCACTAACTCTTGCTGGGTCCCGAATGTTCCGCCAGCTCCCCTCCGCTCAAAAGCTCATGGCTAATACTAATACAGTGTGGGTATTGATAAAATCAAATGTTTGAGGTTAATTCCGCTTCATATATTTTCAGTTCATAAACCTCTTTGACCTGGCCTTTTCTGAATTAGGAAACATTTAAGCTTATAATAAGGGGATATATTACAGGAAGCCGATCAGAGACACTGGCCGATTCGACTCTGTAACATGTTTGATGATTGAGTGCCTGTCATCCAACTTTAGAATTGGCGTCTTAGGTGTTGACATACTAGATCACCATCTGTAAAGATCCTCCCGTTCAGTTTACACTTTCACAGGGACGTGCAGCTCTCCGGATAACATTCCTGTTAAATTTCAAGTCTGTCCCGTCTTCTGATATTTAATTAATTGAACCAATGTTTCTTAAGGTGGAGCGTTGGGTGGCAATATTTTGGTGGACCGCGGGACTTCAGAATGGGGTGTAGGGATCTTTCATAGAAATCTTAATTTCATAGTGTATTTTAACTTAACTGTACAGATAAACTGTTTGTTTATGTCGTTTTGTTGGTTTCCTTGCTTAGCTCGGATTAAAACATTACGAGTATTTTGCAAATCTTTTTGTATATACTGTGTATTCTGATCATAGAGGGGCGCACGTTTTTTTTTTTTTTTTGAAAATTGAAGTAGAGCATGGGACAAAAAAGATTGAGAGACACTGGACAAGACCACATTATAAACATGAAGAAAGTCACGGACGGGCAATCTATGCATTCTCTCTATCGTTGCAAACAGAATAACCCAGTCTACGCCCGTGCTTAAAAAAAAAATAATTCTTTCTTCAGCATTTTGATTCGCATTATTTTATGGAAAATCCCACCTTTGTTCGCTATCTTTCTATGGCATGTAATGTAAAATACTACTATCCCCTAACAACAACCGTATCTAATACACTGTCATAATTTAATGTTGCACCGGAAAGTGGCACCAAACAACAGAAAAATAAGGAAACCTGTTCCTAAAAACCGGTGCAAGAACAGGTAGGAATGTGAGAAAAATAAAACGCTGGGCTACGTGGAGAAAGTATAACTCATCTCTAAAAACTGTCCTCGCGCTGAGCATGATATAAAAAAATAACCAAAATTTCATTGGTCCAGCGCAAACTACATTTTAAAAATGAAAATAAGTGAAAAACCCATGTTTTCAGGGTTTTGTGCTTGTCTCCCATGTTCCAGGCTTAGATCTAAGGCTTTGCGACCCGTCCTTGTTTATATAGATTATTGTTTTGTTCCGAATTTTGAAAGGGGATCAGTCAGTATGCATATCAGGGCCAGTTTTGCCTGGCATGGTCCACTAGGGTAGAAGGCACGGATTGTCACATTGATCACAGACTACAATGACCGGGCAAATTTCGTACTGCATTCTGCGTGAACCACGATGATTGGCCTTCGTGTTAAATATGCTGCGCTCAACGTGTCCAGGTAACAGAAGTGCAATAAAACAATGTCTCCATAAATGTATCATCAAAGTGTCAGAAGACGGGTTTTACTGTTGCAGTAGACAGTTGGAGCGGACGGGAGATCAACATTTATATTGAAATGTCCAGTCGCCCAGTGTTTGACGGGAGAAGGGAAGCTCAGATAACAGATTGTTTTGCGTTTTTTTTTGTCTTAGGTGTTTTTTGTTGTTTTTTTTCTGAGTCAAATTTTGTGGCATGTGGCCGGGTTGGATGTTGTTTGCTCACCGAATATTTTGGAAAGATTTATGGTTAGAACTTGGCTAAAGGTTAGGATTATATTCAGTTATTTGGCCACAACAATTTACTTGGCGAAGTGGCCAAAATAATCTCTTTTTTTTTTTTTTTCTTGTTAAGAAATTGGCGAGGAGTTGGTAACAAAACACCTATCGTATGTATTAAAATTTTGTAACATTGCCCAAAAAGTCTGTAATTTAAAAAAAACAAACAAACTACATCAAATCTACTATTTTTGATCATGGACAACCCTGCCTCCTTACCAGTCCATTTTCTGTTTATCCTGAGTATATAAATAGCCAAAGCGAAGAGCCGAAGAATAAAGACAGCCCCAGATTGTCCACGACATGTGATTCAGCCGTCAGGCGTGTCTGTCTTGAATCAGCACGATTTCCGTTGTCACATGTGTCTACCTCAGCCGTCCTGGTTTGTATTACGGAAGCGATTCCAGACCCGAGCTGACGCAGTAAGGAAAATAGCGTAACTCTCAGCCCGTCTTTCCTGCCATGCTAGTCCTGTTGTCCTGAGCTCACGCTGAAAAGGTTAAATAAATATCCGGTGATGATGTGAGCAGGAGATCGTTTGTTACTTCAAAATTTTACCCAATAATTCTAACGGTTGTCCGTGAAGGAGTGACGGCTCCTGATGTGTTGTTTACTTTCTATACGGATGATAGACTTACAGTGTAGCATGAGAAATGAACTTTTGACATCCGTAGCCGTTCAGCTTTTAACACTCTCCATCACTGGGATCAGATGGAAACTGGATGGGAATACCCCTAAGGATGTTCACCCATGCACATGTCAACACTCACGCACACAATTTGGGTATTATGTGAGAAAATAAGATCCGAATTTTGGGAATATAAGACTGCGGATAACCGGAACTTTTACTGTCGACGATTACGTACTGGATGAGACTGAGAAAGGTGAGCACTTTCTTTCTCTGGGGCGCGCTGGGGGAAGACGAAATACACAGACAGCTGATATGATACACCGTATATACAAACAGTGATACGGGAAACATGAAAGTGGACAAAGAAATCAGGCATACAACATACAGAAATAGAAAGACACGCACAAGAAAGACAGAGACAGACAGGCAACCAGAAAAAATATGGAAAACAAACAAACAAACAAAAAACAACAAAAAAAAGTTGTAGGTGGTAAAGCCTAATGTGAGAAATAATACCAAAACGTTACAATAAAACGTAAATGAAAAGTGAAGCTCTTTTGCGTTTTATTCCCTCGTTTTGGAATTATTTCCTGCGGGAAGCCTTGCTACCTACAGTTTTTTTCTTTTTGCCGTATTTTGACTTTGCTTCAAATCTTGCTCCGACCCCACCGATTTTCTGTGGTTTTCAGAATATTTAGGCAAACAGACAGCCAACCAGCCATACAGACATAATAAAAAAAAAATAAAAAAATTATACACACAGACAGATAGATAGAGATGGCTAAACAGACAGACAGACAGACAAAAAGACAGACAGACAGACAGACAGACAGACAGACAGACAGACAGACAGACAGACAGACAGACAGACAGATAGATAGATAGATAGATAGATAGATAGATAGATAGATAGATAGATAGATAGATAGATAGATAGATAGATAGATAGATAGAATCAGTTAAAGAACACATTCACACTTGACAAGATTGGCTTCCCTTCCCCCCTTTGCGTCCCCAGCAACCCGACGAGCTAACGGACAGAGGACACCACATACCTGTTACAATAATTGCATACACATAAACTGGAGATTCAGCTGTCCCCTGTGTCTAAGGCCACCTCCTGAGATGGTCAGATTGATGGCCATAAATTAAATAAACCTATATGCAAATGTCCATTCTCCCTGATTCACGGTGCGTGTATGTGCATGGACGGTTGGTTATTTAACAAACTATCCCTGCCAATCAGGACAGTGGACTCCAGGAGCAAAGGCGGCGCTGCCCCATGACATAAAATACAAGCAGGGGGGAGCGGGGAGCGGCGGGTGATAAACGAATACAAATCATCCCTGAAGTAACATCTAATTCCCCACTCCCTCCTCCCCAGCCTTTTGCCCTACAATATATTATTTTATTAATATATTATTTATTAATATATCTATTTCATATTTAAATTTTGTTTCAGTCTCGCAGACATTTTTGTTTATATAATTTGACCCCAATAAATTTCCTCGTTAGAACAAAACTACTCCAACTGACGTCTGTTCAATGTTAGTTACTTGATTTGATACAGGATCGGAATTTTGATCTTCGGCAATAATACTTTTTATTATTATACGTCCAATAATGAAATGGCCCAGTGGTTAGAAGGCTTACCAGGATGCAGGAGGTCAGAGTCGAACCTCTTTTGGGTAGGATCTAGCATTACACATTTCTTGCCGTGATGTTAAAACACTCTCTCTTCGGGTACTTGAAAGTCTTGCTCAAGCCTTATCTCTGACATAACCTTATTGTGACAAAAGTAAAAGGGAAAAATACAACAAAACATAGAAACTACTGAACCCAACACCAGAGAGTATGTATGTATAGAGAGGTTTTCACTATATTGGTCCATTTGCACTGTGAGACAAGGGAGGCTCCGCGAAACCACTGTTTGCATGGAGCGGAAAGTAGGTGGCTGCGGTAAACAATACCCGTTTGTGCATTTCCACGGGGCATAAGAACTTACAAACGGTTCTAAATAGTTTCAGTCAGCCCAAAAATATGGACAAACCACACTAAATAGATATGCACACTATCTTTGGTGAAGGCGGTTTCTTCCAATTCTTCAATTTCTCGTTTACCGCAGCGACCTAGTTTCGCGATTTGGCTGAAGTGAGATCTGTCTATACATAGATCTATACTCACTGCCAACACTATACAAATCTTACACACACACACACGCAAAAAGAGGGCCATTTTTTAAATAGTAAATTCACTGCACCAGCGCGTGTTTCAAGCATGCTACATGCCATTTCAGACTAACAGAATCCCATTTCGGCTCCATTATAAATTTGTGACGCAAAATTGCTGTGAAGACTTCCATCAGACGCCAAATACCTTTTTAAGCAAGATGTGAAGAAAATGTTGTTTTAAAAGCCGCAGGCAAAGACTTAAAGAAAAAATAAACCCATTGTGATTTTAGAAACACAAACAGGACATCTCTTCTTCCTTTCAGACTGACTCTTCTCTGTGAAAGAAACAAGGGGAAAATGGTCCGTGACTGCAATAATTCATATCGAACGTTTAATCTTCCATTTCTCATCATGGCATTTGACCCGAGTAGCTGATCACAGAGCCCGTGTGTCTCGTACCACAACTTCAGGTGACACTAACTGCCTCATAAACCACATCTCTCCAGATGTGGCGGTGACAGGCCGATTGTATCTCTTCCCAGCTATAAAATCTGGAGACTCTTTTGGCGGCCCGTGCCATTGAAAAACATCAAACGTTGTGAGAGTTGCTTTCCTTTCCGACTCGAACATTCTTCGTCCCTCTGAATCCAACCACTTACGCCAACAACTTTTCCCACCTGTGCGATCGAGCTTCTAGATTTCTCGAAAAGAGACAATAAGATCAACAACCCCATAAAGTAATTGCATTTGGGATCTGCAGCCATTGAGAATTTAGTGAAGCTAAATTTATATTTTCATTATTAATAATGATCTAAACATGTGTCAGTCCTGTCTTCCAAGCTAGCTCAACCCAAGCAATATTAAGACAATATTGGTTCAGTATTAATTTTTAACATGATACTTGCGATTGTTTTCATTGTTCTTAGAATGCTCACACTGTCGACTGAAAGAAAAGTGTAATATTTGTATCTTTACTGCCCTGAGCTACCATTAGACTCCCAGCACCTGTGGTAGCTCCTTGACCGTGAACCTATTCAACACCAAATTATGTTTGAATTTTGACCTGGCTGTGAACAAGAATGGTTGTTATCTCTGTTTGTGGTCCCACTAATTTGGATCCTCGCTGTCCACACACGCACACACACACACACACACACATACACACACACACCCCCCCCACACACACACACACACAAATGACTGTTAGTATTCGCCCAATGGTACAACCAGATCTGTGTACCCCCCCCCCCTACCAAAAAAAAAAGCTCTCTTTCCCGAGCTTCAAGTTCATTTTTCAAAAGGCAGTGGACACAGACAAGCGGTGGGGCTCCTTGGCTTTATCCTGGATTCCTGACCTACAGCTTCAACATTCACTACTTGTCCACACCCATCGAGCTCCGCAAATTAAATACATTTTTTTCTCATCCCAGTGTAGCTTATTTCCAAACGGTGTACACCAAGAAAGCCATCCGGATACAAATGATTTCACGCTGTTTCTGAAGACAGCTAGAAGAGTGAAAAACTCTCTACTTTCATTTGTGTGCAGTTTCTGACTGGTTGACTGACAGAGGGAACCATAATGAAGATCTAGTCAACACTATCTTTCTATCAATGTCTCAATCTTCTCCTGTCCTTCGCTGCAGAGTACAGGTCTCTGTTGATTGTTTGATAGACGCCCCCTGCTCGGCCACCCAAAAAACCCTCTGCCGCCTCTTTTCTGTGGTTTCTTTCACCAGAAAATTCCCTTGTTTAGGTATTCATGCGCCATCCTGTAGCAAGTTTTGGTGAAGGGTCAGTGGTCGGGTCATTTGAGGACGGTACGTGGTCAGCACTGGTGGCTACAGAGGGGCAATGTTCGGACAATAGCCACTGCATCGGTTCAGAGATTGATGGTCACCCTGGAAAGTCCGGGACAAAGGGCAACTCCGATATATAATACAGACGTAGTACAATTTATACCATTTGAGATCTAGATGCGTATCTAGATGAAGAAATAAACAACAAAACCTTGAGCAAATACTTAAATGGATAGAGATCTTAATGCGTTTCACAGTCTCATGTAACATAAAACCTGGACATCATATTATAAGATATACAGTTTCAATTGTTTTTGTTTGTTTGTTTTTGTATGTGCAGTGATAATAATCGTTATTTGATAGCCAGGACAAAGAAGACTCATGAGTGAAACTGCTTCTTATCTTTATTAAACAGTGTTGAGTTTCATGGATGCTTGCCCCTATTCACTTGAAGCACACATACATCTATTTTGATACATTAGACTCTCATATCCCCTCCTTAAGTGCATTGAGCTTAAAACTTAGAGAGTTACACCAATAGCGATTGAGCTCGTAATTATTTTTTTTTTTACATTTTAAATACAACTATATCACAACTATGTCAACACCTAGCCTTGCTCAGAGCCTTCAAAATTTTTTGCTCAGAGCGCAGTGTAAATTTACGTTTGCTGAAAGTTTTATAACCCATCTCTTTTCTTTTACTTTGCTTGGGAAAAAAATGTAAACCCGTCGTCTGTAACCAAGCGAAAATGTTGTTAAACAGATAATATTCCAGAAACAAATTTAGAACAAAAATTCCCACGAAACCAAACTATCACTGCAATTTCAAAATAGCATAGGAGAAAGTTGGTACCCGGTACAGAAACAGATGTAGCTCAGCATCTACTTGAATGATAAGTCAACATTGTCCTTGTTTTGAAGTGTCCAGTCACGCGTGGTATGACGGTTCCATTAGGATCAAGTATCCTTTACATCCACCAACCTGTCCTTACACCCAAATCTCACCATCTCTCCTCCAGCCTCCCTTAACCTCGTCTTTGTGGTAGCTCTCATTTTTCCTCACTCATATCTCCATCGTGTGGTGGGAGGGGCTGGCTAATGAGGGGCTGAGACGGTGGGTGTCCTCCTGTAGTACTCACTCATGGTTAGACATAGTGCCTGGTGCTGCTTGTTAGTTCAGTACACTGACATGTTCTAAAGTTTCTGGTAACTCCGTTATTACCTATATCGGCAACTTTCGTTTGATCAAACTATCAATTTCAGACTACATTACTTGCTAAAATCGAGCTGAATAAACGAAATTCTTAGTAGCCGAAAATATGTTGGACTTCATCTGTGCTTTAAAAAAAAAATTCTATCGACAGCATCCATTCTGTAAGAGAAAACTTTGGTGGAATACATTCAACCTTTGTTGAAAAAGAAAAAAAAAATGCGGCTCCACCCAACTTTTTTTTTCTTACTTTGGCAGTTTTCAAACGATTTTAGTCGAGTGCTAAATTTCATATTTAGTAATAAACTTTAATAATTTCATATCCTTTCTATTATTTTTTCACTTACAGAGGTAACTCCCAACTTATTTTACAAGAAAGAAAAAACAACACGCCCATTCACACGTAAACACAACTGGCGGGCCCATTGTGATAGGCAAGCATAAACGTTTGCTAATTACAACCATGTAAGAAAATGTTTTTGTAGACCACCAATCGGTCTGTCAATGATGAACTGGGTGAGGTAGCAGAAACGCCCGGGAACCGTGAGTGCATGTTTATAAACTTCTCTGCCTGAACGAATTGTTCCTATAGCGCTCACACCGCTCATGCCCCCCCCCCCCCCGCCCCACCAGTGAGTCTCTATCTGCTCAATCTAGTTGTCCAGCTGGTATGTATTATCTGTACATTAAGTCTGGTTTGTCGCACTCCTGCATTAACACCGCCGTTTGTTGTCTCAAGCAACAGCCAACATCAAAACCCCGGGACTAAATAATACGCTGAAAGTCAGACGGACCTTTATAGTATACGGTCCATGTGCTAACTGTTAGAAAAGGTAGGGCCACGGGCAAAGATACCATTATAATATTATTTTATCTCCGAAGAAGTCGCGACATGATTGCATTAATGTATGTGAGTGTGAGGGTAGGGCGCTTGATATTAGAAATCATGCTTTAACATTTGAAAATGTAGAAAAGCAACCCAGATTGGGAAAAATACCAAAGACAGCAGAGTTAGATAATTATCTAATATCTGTAACTCCATGGTCACTTAACAGTTGCAAACAATAGTCATGTTTGCGCTGAAACCAGTCGAATTTGCCTGAAGAATTGTTGTTTTCGGTGAGTCAAGGGTACGGGAACCACTGCACAGATGGGAATAATAGTGCACAATATTTTTCAGGCACAACATTTCTTGCAGACCTTATGACCAAAGTGATACCTTATCATAACCATGTAATGGCGTAATATATTTGCATTGGCACTTTGTGAAGACGGTAGACTCCATCACTAATGATACTGTTTGATGACAACGATGGCAGCAACCGGATAGTTACATGTTGATTGAAAAAATCGCCCACAGAATAGGTTTGGGAAAACAGGTGGAAAAAAAAAATGAAAGCTCATTGAACTCTCCAGCACTCATCTGTCCTTACATGCCACCTCTATCCAAACCCAGCAAAGTGGGCGTCTCCCACAGTCTAGGCACTAACATGAAACCAAGTATAACATGAGGAAAACATAAGTCTTGCTTGTTTGAAGCTTTGTTGACAGCTGTTCTTAGTCCTCTTCATTGAAAGCGGCCACTCGCGGCTTTCACGATACAATTTCACCTTTGACCCCTGCTGCTCACCCGTGACCTCCCGCCTCTCTCACCCTTGACCGGGACTGCCGCCAATAAAAATGCCAAGTTTAAATCTGAGGACATGTGTGCTAAGTTAGTGGTAAATCTGTAGGTTTTTAACTGCCTCCACGTCACAGAACCAGTCTACAAAAGTCATTCTACATGGTCGGATTTTACAAAGCAATCTAAACAAGGCAAATTTAGGTGGAGAGTTGGCAGGCAAGGACGCTGCCAGACACTTTTAAACTGTTTGCCAGATGGGCCTCCTGAGAGTTGAAAACTGTGACCAGTCGATTTAACACCACCTTACACTTGTTTCCTTCAAACTCCGATGAAACCTGGCATGAACATCATTATGATATACACAAATATCTACAACAAGAACTAATTTTAGAAAATGCTACTTTAATAGACATCGTCTGTGATATATAGAACTCAAACCAAGAAAAGTTTATATCACTGATGGCTTGATGCATCTGATCGTTTTTGTCTACTCTACAGGGTGATGTAAAGGAGACAGTGATATTTCCATACAGTCTGCTTGATCTGCTGTAATTTGTTCACGTGAACTCCAATTTAGACACACAGTTTCATTATGCAACAATACGTCTGTCCATTTTGCTCACCTTTATCTTGTAGGATAGATAAGGCTTAGTAAGAAAGACTTGAATAAGGAAAGTCTCAACATGATGTACAGAAAAGATACAATCATTGCCTTATTTTCTCCTTTGGTTTATATCTATCATTGCAGTACATTGACTGCAGTTTAGAATTTCATTTTATGAATACGGCACTGACCCTTGGATGTAATTTTCTTGTTTCTTCTTTGAGCACTCCATATATATCTACACTGCGTAAGAAGAACATCAACTCCATAATTTGCTCTATGAGAAAGTATCTTGTCTCTGGTGAATTCGTAAGATTCAAGTTTCCCTGTTGCCCCACAAGTTGCCTCGCGTTCCATGAGGAATCAAGTGTTTACAGGGAACGAGTTTTCCATCAACTCCTTAAATAATTTTTTAATGTTTTCTTTTTTTTTCTTTTAGGTGTAGTAAGGATTGCAACTCATGTAGTTATGTATACTTAAGCTAAAACCACCTGTTACAAGCCTCACATATCAACTCCTCTTATGGTGCACGTCAGATCTTGAAGAAAAAAGTGAAATGAGTTATCTGGATGGAAAATCAGTTATTATTTCCCTTGGCGCTATCACAAACCTGGCATGGTCGTAGCGCGAGATGTCGAGGGCGCTTCGAGGCAGAGACCAGGTCCTGGCATGACATACCGTTTACTTATTTTCTCACAAGAAGAGGGGGATCAACCTGCAAACGAATTTTCTCACAAGGAGAGGGTGATAAAATATAATTGAGCCGGTCTGCTTATCTTAGCTTGATGTCTGAGACGCCATGGAGGAGAACAGATGTGTGGGGGCATTTTTTTTTTCGTTTCTTTTATTTTGTTCGTGTTGTTGAAATTTTATTTTTCTTTTACGAAGGACGATATCGGATATAATGACGATGTTTGTTTCAGGTGAAGCATGGAAATGAACTATGGGGCAAATTTTACTATAGAAACAAAAGTCAACCAGTGATGCGTAGCTAAAGAAATAAATACATACTTATTTAATTATGTTAATTTGAATGAAACAAAAAATCACGCCCCTGTGACGCACAGCTAAATGATCTTTTTGTGAAATGAATTATGTTCGCGCTTGAGTAAATTGCGTGTGAAAACTCTGAAATGATATTGTTTTCAATAATGTTAGTTCATTTATTATTTGGCAGTGTTTCTCTACCGTGTGAACCCAATTGTTTAATACATGTAACTCACTTTTGGATTTAGATGATTGTGGTCTGACAGTAAAGATGAACGTGTTAACGTAGTTATTTATATCACGAGCAATTTTGAGCAACAATTATCTTTGATGTAGAAATCTTAAGGGACCCTTCTATTAAAAGTTCAAACTTACACAAATTAGGCTACCGAGTTTGCATTTACTTACACAAACTAGGCTACCGAGTTTGCATTTTAGAGCTGGAAGCGAAGATAGTCATCGTGTCGCTACTGGTTCTGTCATTTATTTGTTTATTTAACTCCTTCTACATTTCACCCAGGTCGAGCTAGATGAGAAATGACACTGACAGCTACACTGAAAACAAATGATAATTTCACTAAGTCATAAAGTAACAGAATCTGTGAATAAGTCGCAGGTGTAGAGGTTAAACAAAACCGATAGAATTTAGATAGATAAATAGATAGACAACAGATAGATAGATAGATAGATAGATAGATAGATAGATAGATAGATAGATAGATAGATAGATAGATAGATAGATAGATAGATAGTGGGTGGGTGGGTGGTTGGACGGACTATCTGACGGACAGACAGACAGACAGATAGATAGACAGATAGATAGATAGATAGATAGATAGATAGATAGATAGATAGATAGATAGATAGATAGATAGATAGATAGATAGATAGATAGATAGATAGATAGATAGATAGATTACCATGTTTGGCTGTCAGACAGACAGATAGACAGACAGACAGACAGATAGATAGACAGACAGACAGACAGACAGACAGATAGATAGATAGATAGATAGATAGATAGATAGATAGATAGACAGACAGATAGATAGATAGATAGATAGATAGATAGATAGATAGATAGATAGATAGATAGATAGATAGATAGATAGATAGATAGATAGATAGATAGATAGATAGATAGATAGATAGATTACCATATTTGGCTGTAGAAAGCAAGGAGAGCACTCACGCTTCTCCACTCAACATGTGTGCCACACATGAACTTCTAAAGTTTTACAACATGTTTGCATGGCTTGACAGAAATCAGATTAAAATGTCAACTTTAATTGTTCTTTAGTTTATTTTGTTTTCGTTTCTAGGAATCTTTTCCTTTGCTCCACCTTGATCTCTGCAGGTTACTGCATTTCTTTTCCCTTTTCCTTGACGGTGTCACAGTTGCACAACGCCCAAGCCTCCCACTTTATCCCCTTCCCCCTATCAATGTTTTTCTCTAGCCGTGAGAGTTTTAAAGAGTGTCCGTATCCAAAGCGTTTGTTTTTTCACCCGCGCTGCTCACATGGAGATAACCGCACGCGCCACTGACACAGCTTGACAGAACAAACATGGCGACCTGTGAGCAGGCGGTCGGGTGGGCTGGCTTGTAAGATGGCACTGGCAAAAAAAAACAACAAACATTATTCCAAACCAAGTTTAGACTTTTTCACTACTTAAACCAAAATTTAGGATTAAAGTGGACGGGAGAAACTGAAAACATGAAAATGTGAGCCCGCCATATTTCATTCTGAATGTCGTTGGTGTGTGAAGATATCATTATGTTGAATGTCGTTGGTCTCTAAGATATCATTATGTTGAATGTCGTTGGTGTCTAAGATATTATGTTGAATGTCGTTGGTGTCTGAAGATATCATTATGTTGAATGTCGTTGGTGTCTGAAGATATCATTATGTTGAATGTCGTTGGTGTCTAAGATATCATTATGTTGAATGTCGTTGGTGTCCGAAAATATCAGGACCGGCCAAACGGAGAAGGGAAAGGGGGGTGGGGGGTTGCCCGCAGCATCTGAAAAGCATATATGGTGGAGGGGGGGGGGGAATTTCTGTCCAGCGTACGCACGTAATTATGGTAATGAATTAAACATTTTGGCTTTACGGATTTTTAATCTCCTGCAAATTAAGTTGCTGGATTATACAAAAATCCTAATTCAAATAAAACATCAGAAAATCCGTGCAAAATGTCACAATGAGTTTTGTAACATCAAAGCCTTGGATATTCACCATTCTAATAGCTGCACGCTCTTACAAAGAGGACGGGGAGGGGGGGGGGAGCAAGATATACATACTTGGGGGGTGGGGAAATAAAAAAACAACCAAAAATATACCACTTTATGAATGACACCGGAATGTGTGTAAAAAAACACAAAAAAAGAACCACTGAACCGCCTTGGCCAAATCTGGTTATTACTCTGGTGTGTCTATTGTCTGCCTGACCAATTCCACTGGATACCTATAGTGCTGATATGGGCAGTGTTTCTCTACAATCTGAACCCAATTGTTTAATAACTCACTTTTGGATTTACACGACTGTGGTCCCACAGATATTCATGTTACGTTGTTGTTTATACCACGAGGAATTTTGATTGAAAGCTGTTTTGATATGTGTAACACTCCACAAAATTAGGCTAAAGAGTTTGCATTTATGCATTTATGAGGTGGGTGGGAAGATAGTTATTGACGAATTGACGCAACTTTGAAAATGGTGTAACCATGTGAGAAAGTATCGTGGTTACTGGTGTGACTGATCTCTTCAGTTGCTATCTGGAATGAGGTGCAAATAACGTCTGCAGCATTTCTACAGCTAGTGTAATTTTAAGGCATGTTTCAGCTCACGACAAAGATGGATTTAGGTAATGGATCCAAAGATTGGTACACAAATTTGATTTTGTATTTACAAGTGTAGTGATTCACTTTACTTGTACTCTCCAACTGAGGAAGTGATTAAATATTCCTTGCAAGTTTACGAAGTGTTGTTGAAACAAAAAATTATTGCCCTCTTTTTCTTCTATGGTCGAGTCTCGAGTGTCGGAACTTCTTTGTTTCAACAGGTCATCTCGGATATTTTCAGCTCTGTGCAATGCTTATCTCAAAGCAGAAACGTGCAGGCTGGTCTCAGCCATCAACATCGGCGATAAATCCATCAAAACCAAACAAAGACTGGCTGTTTAGCACTGGTAGAGCAGCGAGTGACCCGCAGCTTGAAGACAATGACAAAAGTGGGACGTAACGCATGTCGCAACTTGTTTTCGTCGTGCCTGAAGTGTGGTGTCCCAACCAGGAGCAAGTGACATATATCATCAGTGTTGCGTGCTTAGCCCCGACAAAAATAATGTCTACGATGCGTAAGATAAAACTTGGGACCATAATACCATCTACCTATGCAGTCCGCGCTTTTCTGTAAGAGCATTTCTGGCAAGGCGTACTTCTAACCTCCCGTGGATAATAAAAGCGCTCTAAATCAGGAGAGCAATGATGGGACCCCGTGGTTTTTTATTTTTTAGAGAAAGGACAAAAAATGTACTAACACATCGGTACCTTAAGTCACAGTTTCTTGTTGCAGGAATGTTATATAATACATCACTTTTACCCACGAGAGCGCACACAGCTGTGCGTGTCTGCCCCGGTGTTGGGGCTTTTTTGGGTCAGAAATCTGAAGATTTGCAAGCCTGTCGACAAGTCTGTTTAGAGGGAGATAAGCCCAGAGCGCTCACAATACACAATACTCTCACGTGTTGGCCTAATCTCGTGTACTCAAGTCATATTATACATTTTATTATCCCCCTTTTTTAATGTCGTGTTGAGAAATGCCATGGGTGTAAACGACTATCGTCTTGCACCCCAGAGATATGAACGCCAGGAATACGCAAGATAGTTGTGACATGGTGTAGATTTACGAATGTCAGTCTGCACACTACTCCAATCTTACTTTAATCAGCTCTTATCCTTAACAAATTGCTTGTCATTTTCCAAATCCTCATGGTTCAGTCGATATGACACGACCACACTTTAATCAGAATGATTTACTCTACCTTTAGTCTGTGGTTTTATAACTACACTAATTCATAAGACCGAAGTACAGAGACATGTTTATGTATACACAAAGAGACAGATATCTTTACTAGCTGTCCTCACAATTTGCCTAAACGTCACCCAGAGGTTTCTTTTTAAGGTTCAGCCTGGTTTTATTTCGTGATTCCCAATGTAATTTCTTTAAGTTTTACAATCTTCAGTCATAACTTATCACTTTCCCCCAAGTCTTATGGCCTTGGAATTGGGAAATGTATAACCCATTTTCGCAGAGCATCTTCTAGTTCTGACCAAATCATCGTAACATGGTATCCCTTACATTTAGTTTGTTTTTGACCACATCTCCTTCCCCCCACCCCCCCACCCCCAATTCTCTCTCTCTCTCTCTCCCCATCCATCCAAACAGTAAAAAGAAAAAAAAATGAACCCTGAACTCTGAGCTACATATTTCTATAATCCTTCGCTATTCACATTTTGACACCTTGATGACGATAGTGATATTCCAGGCCTGCCGAGGTTTGGCGACTGGCGCCGGACAAACACGACAGAAGCCGAGCAAACACGAGAACGGGCGGGCGATGGGTTTTAGCGGTCTTTCTCCGTCTTTGGCTCGGGTCTTCATGAGCGACGTTCCTGTTTGATGGGTCAACACCACGTGAAGTCAGGAACACACACACTGACCACGGAAGTCATTGAGAGGATGCAGGAAGAGACGAGAGGGAGACAGAAAGGTAGAAAAGGTATGCAGCCAGGTCTTCCCAGCTAGTCTGTCTCATTGACACTACAAACAACCAGTTTCAAAGTCATCTGATGGTCCACGTAAAACATGCAGAGGGCGATGCCTCTGGAAGTAATGTCAGTTTAATCCATGTCAATGGTTCAAATGCCAAGTTATCTGAATATCTTGAGAATAAAATTTTCAATTCCCAGCCACAAATTTATTTTGCAAACATGCATTTAAAGTTGTTTTTTTTCTTTTTCTTTTCGTGGCTCGCCTACATTCTTAATTCCATAGGTGGGTGAGTGACTGTGACTCTCACTCACTCACTCACTCACTTACTCACTCACTCACTCACTCACTCACTCACTCACTCACTCACTCGCTCGCTCGCTCGCTCACTCACTCACTCACTCATTCACATACTAACTCACTCACTCACTCACTCACTCACTCACTCACTCACTCACTCATTCACTCAATCGTTCAATCACTCAATCACTCACTCACTCACTCACCCACTCACTTACTTTCTCTTTCTATCTCTCTCTCTCTTTCTTTCTCTTCCATTATAAAATTCTTAAATTTGTTCATTCAATGGTATAAAAACATTTAATTTCAAAGTATATCATTATCTTGCAATGTAACTTTTTGCCTCGATGTAGCATTGTCGTGACAGTTTAATGGACAGTTTAATACATTTCAAAGGCAAAACAATCGCGCTTAGACATTTGAGAAAGCCGTCTTTCTGTATAATGTGCACTTTCTGCTATCCTGCTGTGATTATGTACAACTTAATATCTGAAACACTCTTTAACACTTTTATCTTTGTCCAATTTCTTTGTTTTACAGGCCCATCTTGGTTCACAAAATAATTCAGACACTTTAAGATTACTGTAGAAAGGCATGTCAACAACTCTACAAGACAAATTCCCCATCAACGGGAATCTTGAAAATGAATAAATTTAACAGGATTGCCTCTCTTCATGACATCAACGAATGTTCTTAGAGATAAAATCAACATAGCTGTAACAGCATTAATTTTCTTTATTGGAGTAAATCTCAGCCTCGTAAAATATACCTTCACCATCTGCGTTTAATTATAACTTCGTCAGTTTGCCCATACAAACAAACAGAATAATGAGAACTGGCTCTTCAGCCAGGAGAGGACTGCCGCTCAGGACAAGTGTGTCTTCAATCTCGCCAAGATTTGGACCACAATGGCAGGTCCGAGAGGTTTGGTGGGCGAATGACCAGCCTACTTTGTGTGTGAGAGAGTTGTGGTCAGTTCCGTATTTCTGACACCTGAATTCACTTGTCAGCGTTATTGTTAACATCGCTGTTGTAGCAGATTCTCCTTGTCCGCACTGGTGTGCTGGTAAAGATAGGCAAGTTCATGACCGACGCCGTCTATCCTCCCCCCCCCCCCCAGTTATTATAAACTTTGTAATATTTCTCTATCTCTCTGTTTCTCCGTCTGCCGCTCTCCCAGTCTCTCTCTCTCTCTCTTTCTGTGTCTTTCTCTCTATTTGTGTGTGTGTGTGTGTGTGTGTGTGTGTGTCTTTCTTTTGCTCTGTCTCTCTTTCTGTCTGTTTCTGGCTCTCTCTTTCTGTCTGTCTGTCTCTCTCTCTCTCTTTGTCGCCATGCACTCCTCCCCCTTTCTATGCAAAGTCCAAGAAAAGATCCAATGTAAATGTACCAAACTAATGAGCAGGTGACAAAGTGGAAACTCCTGTTCTGTGTAACAGTTTTTGGGAACTTTAGACCAGGTTGAGCACTTTTTTTTTTTTTTTTGTAAAAAGTGAATGATGATTCGTTTACCGTCCGTGATGAAACTTCGCGAAATTACAAACTGTAAAAACATCACAGGCCGTGCAGGAATTTTGATACGAGCCTCCTGTTATTATTGGTGTTCTCAATTTGCCGCAGGTTTCTGTGTTTGCCCAGCCTGAGACCTGGAAGAATAAAGTAAATACTTTGTCCTGTCAAGTGACTTCCTGTACGAGCGGTGGACGCGACCAGCAGGAAAAGTTGTAAAGAACGACAACTTGAAGAATGAACTCTATAAGGTTTAACAAAGAAATGGTCCCCGAATCTCCTAACCAGACCAGAGATGAGAGCAAGCTTTCTGTTGACTCTTGAAATCCAACCTGAATGCCAGTTTTTCATTTCTTAAATGAAGTCTCCTCTCCCAGCATCCGCTTGCTCATTGAAGGACAATTGATTGTCGCCCCCTAGAGTCCTGGCACGAGCAGTTTGCTGACAATCTCGTTGTGATAACACGCAGGTCTCGGGTACACGAGAAAAATGAAAGAATTCTTTTTTAGTTCGTACCGTTTTTTGTTGCTCCTACCCTTCCCACCCTGGGTCAAACCCGGCTCCTTTTTGAAACAGTCATATCACAGTATCGGGTGACGCTGAGGCAGGACAAACTGATAACCACTCTTTGAAGGGGGAGTGAGGATAGAGTAAATTAAAACCGCGATACTTCCTAGCGAAGATTTAATCTCGGACAGCATTTACTTCTTCAAGTGTTCGCTGGTCTGTTAGAAAAATGTAAACATTATTTCAATATGAATATTGTTAGCATTGGCCCCCTGGTGTGTGATTGGTCATTTTGAGATTGTGTTGTGAATATACATTCGGAGTTGTCCATGAAGTAATACATCATCAGTTCATTTCACTGGAGGTCACGAACGATGTGGACGACACAACGATATTGTTGATTATAGAACTGATATATATATATAAAAGAAATATGGATACATGATACCGGCGACCGTGCATTTGCTGTGAATTTACAGAGCGAACAGTACAACATTGAAGGGAGGAAAACATCAAGTGGACATCAAGAAGCTTTCACACGACGAGACATTTGAATAAACAGTAATAAAAGCATATGTTAACTACATAGGCACATGTACGTTTGCAGAGATCATAATATAGTTTTTTAAATAAACATATAAATTAAATGTTAGTAGGGGCAAAGTACCAGTACAGAGAAAAATATCTTAGGTCACGGACTAGTTTTCAACAATAATTTCGAAAATGGGGAAAATCTCTTTCCATAATTATCTCTCCGCCGCCATGGCCTTTGTGTGATGTACATGTACTCACACAGTATAATGCAAATAAGTGATCTTGTCCACAGCATCCGCTCCGCCCCGCTATTTTACGGAAAATGACAAAGTAAAGCACTCTTTGTCTCTATAGCGGTGAGGAGCGGAGCGGAAAGGATGCTGTGGACAAAACCACTAATAATATGAACAGAGACAAGATCGGAATAAGATGTGACGTGCTGTACGGCATCGTAGTAGATCGAGAATTTGTTAACGTATTGTGTCGCCAGTGGAGAAAAGATCCAACATCAAGATGAAATATCTTTTTCCAGCCACGACAGCACCAACAACATCAGAATACCAATCCTCATGACATTAGACCCAACCACCGGGGTTTTGTAGTTCTGGAAATCTGATAAGGAAGGCAAAGATATTCTATTGCCAGATTATGTCAAAACAACTCAGTCATAAAATGACAGAAATGTACTCAAATCTCAGTGGGTCAGTGAAGAACATCCGTTGTGTTGGAAGTAGCGCAACAAAGCAAAATATTCCATGACATATTTTTTTTAAAACTCGACTAAATCATCCATCAGTGTCAGGAATGTGAAGCTTATGAAAACCACTTCACGGGGAAGATTGCAGTCGGCTCCTGCCGTTCTCTGTTTTGTTCCCTTCTTTTATGTGTCGTTGCCGTTTATAATAGAGGTCGTGATGATGCTTAGAAATTACCGCTTATGTGGACGCCTGTGACTCCGTACGTTAAGGAAGAAATCAATATGAAAGACTTGTTTTGTACGTGGACACAGAATGATAATTACAAGTTTGGTACATTTTTTGTTCCATTTACTATTGACAGGAGAGATAATGAATGAAGCTTGTGAGCGTGTTTGATACAGTAAGATGAAATACGACAGCCGTACCAGTTTCTTTGAATACCTAGTAATTACGATTTTCAAAAAATTATATGTTGAGCATGTCACATGAAAGTGTCCAACAACATCAATGAACCAGCGTCCATATCCAACCTAACCCCGGAATTAACTCTACAAAAGTGATTCATGTTAAACTTTAATAATGAAATACGATATGGCACTTTCTGTAGCAAACCAGTTATAATTAATGTAAAAGGCCCCGACCATCATCTTCACAGACTTGCAAGCTGGCCCGGATACGGTAAAGCGCTAAGAGAAATAGTTTGCAGATTCGCCGGGCACCCACCCTGAAAAGTTTTATCATCAAATTTCAAAAATCTTTTCACGAAATTCTTAAATTAATTACGATGATTTACCATTGCTTATCTGTGATCAAGAAGACGCCATTTGATGATCAGATCTGTACAAACCAAATAATCTGAGATGAAAGAATTACCGATGACGTGGGTCCCACATTGGTAGACTTCAGAGGTAAATCTTCTAAATAAGAAGGAGGATCAAGAGAATTTAAAGCATTTCCTCAGGTCCTTTTAACGTCCTAGAAATTCCCACACACGTGTGAATTTTAAGTGCTGACTGTGGTAATGCAGATAAGTGTGAAACGATTAGAGGGTCATTGAAGATTCCACTGGGAGGTCACCAAGTCAGTAACTTTATGTCAAGAGTTCCTTTTGATCGTGACTGGCACCCTCAAATTCTTTGTCGCATAAAACAGTAAAATATGAATAGTTTAAGCAGTAAGGTGTCCGACTCTAATTCAATGAAATTAAATTGCCCACTGCCAGCCTATAGACATTTTCTTTGACGATTCAAAAAGGCAGAGGGGAAAAAACAGCCAATATCGTCTAGGCCACTGTTTTTATCCTGTAGTTGGCGATTGCATTGACAACTATGGTATTTTAAGATTAACCTTATTTGGTGTGTCCGTGAAACTTTTCCAAGACACACAATATCAATAATATCTTTGTACGTATGAAGACGGATGTTTCGTTCAGTATTTGCTGTTTGTAGCATAGTTTGTAGGTAAAAAACAAACAAGCTCGATATCACTGGTATTTTTTACTATGGTGAAGGCAAAATTCAATAATATAATATGTTTCCATGCGATCCTGTGCTAGAACAGCCACTACACATGACACAGTTATGACATAATGTAAGCCATGTCACGTATTTAGAATGTCCATTTACTTATAAGTGACATTTTTTTGTTGGTTGTTTTCATAAATTACTTTGCTTGTTTCCGTTTTGGTCAAATGGCTTCGTTGAAAAAAAAAAAAAAAAAGTACATTTATTCATTACTGAATCATTTTGACATAATGCCTGACCAGTTTCCCGTACGTGCCGAAATCCACTATCTGAGTTAGGGAAAAAAGAGAGTGGTGCCGCCAAGTGTTGTCTTAATGTCCTATTGTAAATGAAACCTTTTACGGGAACCACTCGGAAAACACATAAACATTTTGTAACGTCTCCTTGTGTAAAACTTTACTGTTTAACCTCTTCATGGACCACCCACATTCCTACTCATGTACTCTGGGACTCTGAATCAACATTGGATATGCCACAAAGTAAGTGTAGAGAATGAACTTCCATCTGTTGCAGCTCAAGGGGGCAGATCCCGTGCTGTTCTCCTGTTGTTCCTGCACACTGGATTATGATGAATTTCTCACACATTGTAAAGTTGTGTCGCTGGCGGGGTACGGAGACAGTTTGTAAATAACCAAGGCTCAGATTGACATTTCATCAACCACCATCGCCCTCTTGTTTACCCAAACACTTGAGGGAAGTCACTGTAAGAGTGAAGAGTTCCTCTTTGATGTGAAGATCCCATTCGACTGTGGTGTAATCACACATTGAATGGAACATACAACATGGAACATTTTGCCCCCTTCAGGGTCGAGGGTTGAGCACTTCAGTCTGGGGAGGTCTTAGATTTAACACAGTAAACTCCCTGAAAGTTTTGTCTGTCGCCGCCATCAGTTGGGGTCCCAAATATTATGCTGTAATCCAAATTGTACTTCTTAACCCTTTCTTTGTGGGCAGGAAAAATCGCATCCTTCACACTTGGCAATTAAAATGTGGCCCAGAAAAAAAAAAATTGTATTTACAAAGCGTCACGTTGGAAACTAATAAACAAGCAAACGCCCTGGCGAATTCGAAAAAAAATGAATATAAAATTAACTTTTCAAGCTTTGAGTCACTGAGGATCTTTATCAGGCTGACAAAGTCAACAACAACAAAACAATAAAATAAAGTAAAACAAAACAAAACAAAACAAAAACTCGGAAAGAAGAAACAACACAGCTCTGGGATCAGATAAATGTCTGAAAACGAGTCTCTTTCTTTTCGCAAGGCCTGTTATTTCGTGAACCATCAAATTTGAATTGAAATAACTTTCAAATATTTCCATAGTGTGAGATTATTGCTGATTTATCTTTCTAATATTTTCTAACATTAATGTTTTCAGTTTATTCTGTTGTTGTACGTAGTGTAGTTTCGGCAAAATCAGAAACAAAAAGTTTTAAAAAAAACAACCTTCCAGTCATATCCCTGTCATCTGTGATTTCAAAAACAAATAAAAGAGTATGGTTCCTCTTCTTTTCTTTTCTTGTGGGAGAAGGGGCGTCGACACCCCCTCCTCGTCCGTGATCCCTAAGTATAGATGGTCCAACGTAAGGATAACTGACTGTTCAAGGAATGATTCTCCAAGTGAAACCAGCAGGTGCACTGAAGCTGAAATGCTTAACCAAACACAATACGCACTGGAACCACTTATAGCAGAGCTGTGTGAAACCTAGCAAGATCTTGGATCCCTTTCTGCATGGTCGACTTCTTTGCGCTGGCCAACCTGCACGCGTATGGCTTCCACATTAGCGGTGTTGTTTCACGCTTTTGAAGTTACAAATGACCACCAAGATACTGGGATTTGTTTGTACAGAACTGGACCTTGCAGTAACTTGAAAAGAACTTTCCAAATTGATCTTTGGCGCATCCTTGTTTTGCTGTGTCTTTTCTGATGACATTAAACAGACGCTATCGGGTCTTCAAAATTAAAAACGAAACTGAAACTTTAGCAGTTTCCACAGACGATCACGTTTTATGTTCCATTTAGATGATAATATCCCCACAGATTAAATTACTTACCAGTAAACAATAACTTTTTTCCCCCATGCACTGCAGAATATGAATTACACGGAGACTCGCAAGGCCGCCCCCTTTCATCTCTCAATTCGGCCAAACTGAACATCAAGTACAGCAAAACAATAAAATGAATGATAACAAAAAGCCCCCCCCCCCCCCACCGTTCATTCCCACTGCGATGCTTACTGTAAAAAAAAAAGTCAGTACCATTATAATGATATAATAGAAAACTCAGAGTATATTTATCAATCCCCGTTCAATGTTGCCAATTCAAGAATGGGGTAACAATCCCAAATCGGAAACTTTTTTTCCCATGAGTATGCATGTTCTATCCTGTTTTGGGAGTGTGGGTAGGACATTAAACCTAGAGATAAAAATTCATTTGACTAAAGAACCTGGAACTCGGGAGTGTGGGAAATAGTTCTGAGAGCAAGTGCCTGGGAGAGTAGTTGTAAAAGATAGATCAGTAATTTAATTTGAGTTGCAGCCACGAATCAAACCTGCTTTATCCAAAATTGCTCTTTTCACTAATGTTTCGCATGGTATGACAAAGACACCCGGCGTTTGCATTGAAGTTAAAGGATAAGAAAACCAGACAGATAAAGCTTCCTAGTTTCCAGGAGAGATCTTAAGCAGGTGAGCTTTTACTTAAACCGATCCAGACGTAGAGCAGTTCAAATCGACCACAAAAACTCATTACGCGTCCATCAAAACAGTCCTTACCCCGGGGAAGCTGGTAGCCCTCAGTCACTCACCACGAGCTTGCCACCAGCAATGTAAACACGTGGTAATGTTTCTATCTACCCCACCCAGCGTGCATGGCCCTACCCACTCCAAGGTCTTCTACTCACTAGTGGGTCGGCCGTCTTCAGCGACTTGTCAGCTTCACCAACCACGACTTTCATGACCGGCATCTTCATTCTGAGGACAATGATTTCTGGGTCAGTTGTACATTTTGAGATCGCAGTTCCATAAATTTAATAGCATTTGTGTCTATGAATCCTCACGAACAATTTTCTCAAGCTAGTGTAGAATTCTGTACATGTTACAACAACAACAACAGCAAAAAGAAAGCAGCCAAATATCAAAACAGGCAGAAAATGCAGTTTGAAATGCAATTTGAAATGTTCAGAATTAGCTGGAAGGGGGAAAGAATTCGGAAAAAGCTGACGAAACTTTCAATCATTATTTGTCATCTAGGAGTGCTCTGCTTCGCACCTAAGATGAACTGTTGAGTATGGTAAAATTAATAGTTAAAAGTCATTTTTGAGGATCAGAAATTTCATTTTGTATCATGTCTCTGATTTTAAACCCACGCTGCATAAAATTCAGGAGTGTTTCATTTTCCATGGGTCTAGTTAAATAAGAAAATTATGGCTAGGTTTGGTTTGATATTATTATGCGCGGTCACAAAATACGTCTGTAGACGGCCTAGGCTTGTCGCCATCTTGACTAAGAAATCGTCTACTGATACCGCTGGATCCGGTTCCATTAATGAGCCCAGTCACGTCTGATTGGCTGGCAGCATGAGCGGCCATGGATGTAGAACGCACGTGTTTCTTGTAAACAAAATTAACCCAGTCTTTACCAGTCTAACTCAATTTGTCACGCTTTTTTTTTTCTCTCAGGAATATGGCTCTTTCGTGCGTGAAATATTATTTTACAAATGTACTTTAACAGGGCATAATGGTGTATGAATTATGTTCATGCTTGCGTTATAATGATGTAGATAGTAGGCCGATTTTGAGATAATAGGGAAAAAGAAAATCTGCGAGGTGATTTCATTTTAGAATCATTAAACCTGAATCAAAATCAGATTAAGATCACTGCCATGACTCCCCCCCCCCCCCCCAAAAAAAAAAACACCACACACACGCAAACAAACTGGGACTAACTCAAAAATATCATTTATAACTAGACAACTCTGTGATCTGTTGGATCACCCGTTGAGAGACTAAGTTTTCTTGCCTGGACCCGAACATTCATTTCAACTGCAAAAAGAACAGCGTCTGTGTTCTGAGATTATAATTAATCCTTGAAAAAAGTATTAAGTTTGGCGCTTAAGGAAGCCCTCATTTTTCTATCAGGAGCCTCAGCTAAAAGTCCTAATTTTATGCAGATTTTCCTAGGCGCGGCTTAATATGAGGGGAGACGACCGAAGAATAACAATGACTTTTTAAAAGGGGGCATTCTATGAGAGGGGCAGAAAGAACGGTTGTAGGAGTGGGAATGGTGGAGGCACAGGCCCGATTGGAGCTGGAGTGTTTACGCATTCTTTAAGTTGGCGCATTTTACGTGCGTTGATTAACGAATTTTGCGCTCTATTACATGTATGCAGTTTCGGCTAATTTGAAGGTACAATTAGACAAAGAGAGAAACAAAATGGGAATGTTCGTAGTAAATAAATTAATTCCACGAATCCTGGACAATCCAATGCAGCATTCACTTCTAATACAGAAACTGTTCTTTCAATTCTTCTCGCTGCCCAGTCTCTTTTCAGCCATTTAACATGACAAGGAAACCATACACCAGTACCCCCACTCCTCTGCAGCTTACTGTTACAGTGAAACATAGACTATTTTAAAAGGAAGCGCATATCCGTACAACATGCTGTGCACACAATTCGATGACTTAGAACACACAATGTGAATGAATCTTCTTCATTCATGGAAGAGCGCTTACATTTTAGACCAATCAGGTAGAGCTACCCCAGCCCACGTCATCGAATTGTGTACACAACATGTTGTACGGATATGCACTTCGATTTTAAAAATGTGCATTAAAATACTGAGTTAAAACTTGTAGGTCATTGACCTCTGACTTCAAGATGATACACTGAAACTGAACTTACGTTCTCTCCTACCCTCTCAAGAATGTTGTACTCATACCCTCCTCTCTCCAATCTCCTTCCGTCTCACTCTGTCTGACAACACCAGTTGCTCTGACTAGTTCTGGACGTTTTCCTCCTTCCCTCCCTTATTAAATTTTACTTTCAGAATTTACGCCCACATTACCAGGACCGCTGTAACTGATAATTGCTGACCTGATCCTCGATCAAAGGAACATTTTTCTTTTTCTCTCATACTTAAGTTTTACTTTGACTGAATGTGTAAACTTCATGCATATCCGGAGAAAGCACTATGCCTGCAGACCCATGAATGAATTATTTTTTAACGTGGACCTGCAGCGCGCCGTGTCCTCTTTCAAAGAGGTTAAAATCTACAACTTGATCTAAAACTTTTATACTCATTTACAAAACTTTTTTCATATATTATGTACAAACCTTTTGAGAATTTTATCAGTGTGTAACAGTTGATGCAAATTTCAGCACGTTATGATGGGGAGAGTCAGATGAACTGATCGTCTACCCCTTAAAAAACGAAACTGTCTCGAACTGTTGTAGAAATAAATAACAGGATCCGATGAACAATTAATACTAACTTTAATAACTGTAAACACGAGCTGATATCCACAAGTTACTTACACCTATCAGGGAAGGCACTATAATATATCTGACCACGACTAGATTTACACCTACGACCTGCATCCACGGTTTGCACACACCATCCTACTCGCCTGGCCCTCCTTATATATATTCTGTCCAGGAACGTTCAGGAAGCGGCTTTACCGCCCCATAAGCACGAGACAGACCTAGATCGTTCGGGACACATACAGGCCACCCAATCGTACACAGACACGTCACAGCATTACATCACTCAAGGTCGACCTAGCGTAATCTCGGACACTGCAGTACCTTCTAGATTTTCTAGACATTCTACAGTGAAACAAACAAACCACATCAAAGAAAAATACCGGCCTTGCTGGCGAGAGGGGGGAGGAAGGTCGCCGAGTGAGACTCGCCAAGCGGGGGGGGGGGGGGGTGAGAAAATATCGATCGTCCTACTAGTGGGACGCTACACAACTCCCCAATTTAAGTTGAACATTCTTCAACTATCTATACCATAAAGCGTCTACACCATCATAGAATACTTATCATCTCCAATCTTACAATAGCCATTGCTAATACTGTACTAGGTGTCTTCCCAATATCCTAAGTACAATACAATAACCATATTATCTTTATAACACTAATACAATCTCATTACAATATCATTTCAGTACCATTACAAAATCCTGGTCAACAGTAGACCTACTATTATACATAATACACTACCACCACTGTGGTGAAACGATGGTCAATGATACTATTAAAAATCATACAATGGCGAAACGGTGGTCAATGATACTATTAAAAATCATACCATGGTGAAACGATGGCCATCGAGTACAAAATGCTTCGTGCACGAACCATAGCACATAAAAGTTATGCATAACAATGATTGTCCTAAAAACCAAATGCATAAACTCATAGATACAATGGCAAAAATGCCAACACATATCGACCACTGATCAGGGTCTAACTTCATCATATCAGATCAAACAAATTATGACAAAGCAATACCGATACTGCCCAAGCTTAGGCCACTCGTAAATTACATCAATGCAACCTACAAAATCTCTGCTTGCTCGCAGTTCCCATTTGGGTTACAGTCTTCAAAAATTACATTGTCTCATTGGTAACAAATAATGAAAACATCAAAATATGACTAATACATGGTGGCTCTCTGCCGGCCAATAATTCAATACTCATTCAGATATACCGCTACAGTACAATACATTCAACCCAAAAACTTATCTAATAGGCAAACTCTGGGTTACAATACATCTCACTGAACTTGTACTATTTAAAACACTCTACTCAGGAAGTCGGCGCCGACATTTTCCTTGCCCTTGACATACCTAATCCTGAATCGATATGACTGTAAAAATAGGCTCCATCGCAATAGCTTTGGGCTGTCAAATCTGGCAGAATTCAAATACTCTAATGACGTATGGTCAGTCTGGAGCACAAACTCCTTACCATACAAATACAAAGTAAACTTCTTTACGGCCCAAACAATGGCTAGGCATTCTCGCTCTGAGACTGAATATTTAGTCTCACGAGGCAATAGCTTACGACTGGCATATGCCACAGGATACAACTTTCCCTCATATTCTTGCATAAGAGCAGCACCCAACCCGCGATCTGATGCATCAGTTGCTAAGACACATTCTTTGAAAAATCTGGCAAACATAACACGGGTTTGGAAACAATGGCATTCTTCAGAGAAGTGTACGCTTTCTCCTGCACTTCTTCCCATTGAACTACATTGGGCTGACCCTTTCTAAGCAAATCAGACAGTGGTGCTGCAATCGCTGCAAAGTTAGGTACAAATTCTTGGTAATATCCCACCAGTCCTAAAAATGCTTTCACTTCCTTTCTAGTGGTGGGTCTGGGTGCATCCCGCACCTTACACACATTTTCTTCTAACAAGCCAATCATACCCTTTCCCATTGAGTGTCCAACAAAGTCCACTTCAGACGTGCCAATCAGGCACTTGGATGGTCTTGCAGTTAATCCAGCTTGGTCCATCCTCTGCAGCAATTCTTTGAGAGCCTTCACATGCTCGTCGAATGTCTCTGTATGGATCAGCAGGTCGTCCACATACGCTGTCACATTGTTCAGTCCCTGGATCAATGGCTTCACGATCCTGTTCAGTGTAGCTCCTGAGTTCATCGTCCCGAAGGGCATCCGAGTGAATTCATAGTGTTCGCCCATGGTGACGAACGCTGTCTTGGGAATGTCTTGTTCCCGGACTCGCACTTGCCAGTATCCCTTGCTTAAGTCGATCCGAGAGAATATTCTTCCTCTCGACAGACTCTGGAACACTTCCGATGGGGCTGCTGTCGGATGAGGGTCGAATACAGTGATATTGTTCAGCCTCCTGTAGTCGATGCAGACTCGATTGGATCCATCCTTCTTCTTGACGACAACAACCGGTGAAGCATAAGCTGATGAGCTCCTGCGTATGATGCCCAACCGCTCCATGGTGCTGAGCTCCTCCTTCAAGGAGTCGCGCATAGCATAGGGCACCGGGTATGGTCGTTGCCGAACAGGTACCTCTGACGTCAGGTCGATACAATGTTCGCCTAACTGGCAGCATCCGGGGAGATTGGTGAAGATGCGTTGATACTCCTTCGCCACGTCGCCGAGTTGTTGACGTTGTTCCGGCGTCAGTTGCGTTCCATATTGGACATCTTCGTAGCCTTCCTTCTGGTCCCAGCTTCCTAGGTCGGCAAGGTCCTCCGTCGTTCCACCGTTGTCGCCTTCCAGGTCGCCGTCCTCGATGACTGTCATGCCAGCTGACTCCACAGGTTGACTCTCGTCCATCACGTCGTCCTCTGCCAGCACAGTCCCAGCACCATCACCGTCGTCGTCCATCATAGCGTCGACATCTCCAGGTGTCGTGTCGCTCCTGCCGTCGTTCATCTCACAGATCTCGGTCACGACAGATGCCGGTCCCATTGCCGCCGCCGCTGCTTGCGTCGTCGCTGGTGTAGTCCTGGGGATATACCTCTTGAGAAGGTTAGCGTGCAATGTCTTCTCTTTCACACCCATCTTGTCTCTGTAGTCGTTGATGCCGGCAACCGAGACTACCTTGTATGGTCCCTTCCACTGGTCTAGGAGCTTGTTAGCGTTTGTCGGCAGCAGTACTAACACTTCGTCGCCAGGGCGGAACTTTCTCTCTCGCGCCTTCCGGTCGTAGTAGGTTTTCTGTCTACCTTGTGCCTTTGAGAGCTCTTCCGTCGCTAACTTCCACGTGTCCTCCAGCCGCTCGCGTAGTTCCACGACATACTGGTAACTGGTCTTTGTCTCCGGCTCCTCTACGTCCTTGGTCCATAACTGTCGCAAGATGTGCATCGGTCCTCTCACCGTTCTTCCATACAGCAACTCGAATGGGGCGAACTTTGTCGATTCTTGGGGAACTTCACGATACGCGAAGAGCAGCGGGTTAATGTATCGGTGCCACTGCTTAGGTTGCTCCGCGCACAGTCGCCTCAAGGTCTTCTTCAGCGTGCAGTTAAATCGCTCCACCAGCCCGTTGCACATAGGATGGTAGACTGTGGTGGTCGACTGTCGAATTCCCAGTAATTGTCATGATTCAGATGTTGTTAAAACTCACGCAGAGAGTGAGTTGTTGTTGTTTACCAGGGCCATGAGAAATTGGCTGGTGGCCTTGAACGTCCTCGCCAAATTATAGTTGGTGAGTAAATAAATGTAAAGTTAAACTGTTAGATTCACGCTTGTGGGTTTTAATGTTCGTGATTAATAAGTAATGGAGTAGGGGTGAAACAAGGTGGGGACAGTTGACATTGTTAAGTATGACTAGACAAGTTTTTGCACGTTAACTGGCTGGTAGAATAGTGCAGACGTATTACTACAATTAAAATGGTGGGAGGTTTCGACCTATGAGATAGCTGAACTAATTGGGCCAGCGGACTAGCACGCTGGGTAGTTAGATAGTATATAACATCGTGTAACGTTCAGATTAGGTGAATACAGGCGAGCAGAAGCATCGTGTCGTGAAGTATCTCCGGTTGACCAGTACCTGAACTGTGTGCTTTGAAGACAAGAAGTCCTTGCTAACGGACTGACTGAGCTCTAGAAAGAAAGGTCTGAGTGGGCTGACCTTTGAAAGCCCACGCTGCGCTATATTGATGTTCGCGCCTACCAGTAGGCGTGAGCAATGGTAATATATCTTATTTATTCAAGCATAATAGAGATCGGAGATAGAGAGAGAACTACAGCCTCATAGGAAGACTAAGGAAACCCCAGCTGGCACTCGACCACGAGTGTCCTGTATCATAGATCTATTGCCATAGTATGATCAGAATAATATAGCACATTGTTGATGAATTGAATAGTGATTGTGCATAAAATATAGTCTTTTGGCAACTGCTTAAATTACCTACAAGCCGAAGAGTGCTTCTGTAGGCTTTGAACGTACTGGGCTCTCCTAACACTCAAGCCCATATGATTTAGGGAGAGTTTGCCTGGCGACTGGCCAGTGGCGACTCAACTGTCACTTTAAATTGATATCTAGTTTCGTATAATATACCTATTTACTATTGATTGCAGTACCTCCATAGTTACATGAATATCATTGGTTAAGTTATTAATTAGAGTTCTTTTTGGTTTGAATATATACCTCTATTGTCTTTTGTTTTGCTATTAATATTTATGTAAACTATGGCTTGACCGGCCTGACATATATACGCTCTAGTTATTTAATACTTTTCTTGTGTGGTTGTGTCCGAGTGTGAGTTAGCTGCCTCTCGTGCAGTCGTAACATCCCCAAGACCCTAACTCTGCTCGTGACATCTGGAGGGGACCCCACTGACATCTGAAGAGGACCCGTCACCCTCTGACATCTAGAGGACACTACTATCATCTGATGAGGACCCCGTAAACAGCTGCAGGTCTACCACTCTAGACTCCACTGTTATTTATGTCATTTTTGTAGTTTATAGTTTTGTATACTGATAATTTTTTTTTTTTTTGTTTCTCCCCCACATGTCTGGCATGTCCTCTCGTCATTGATCCTGGGACCACTACGAGGGACTGACAGCTAGCATCAGGAAAAGACAAGACCAGCGCTGTGGACCAAAGGAAAGAGCCAGTCCATTTTGCCCAGTTAAGTGAACCATCTGTATTTGTCTTCGTTTGAGGGGTTCGTCGTTCCAGCTCCCCTACTTTTGACAGGCATTATTTTTTCTTTTGTGTTAGATTAGATAGGCGGGAGGTTGGAAGGGATCGAGACTCAGCATACCTCTTTTTGCCAGACTAGCAGATCTAGATGGCGTTTAAAACGGATAGGAGATTTGCTTTGCCTTGAATAGTTCTGTAGGGACCTGTTATTCGTATAGATTGTTCGCGTTCTATCTTCCTCGTATTTTAGGAAGACGTCTCTCCTGTTCTTTTTCTTACCTTTTTGTAGATAGTTTCAGGTTAGTCAGGTCTGTTGTCGTTTGTTCTTTCTGTTAGTCTCGTCTTACTCTCCATGTAATTCTTTTCCATTATAGTGTTGCATTATTATATTTTGTATTCATACTTGCTATATTATTGCCTGGGATAAATCACGTGTCTAGGGCACGTTGAGAGATAATCTGGATATTAGAGTTGTTAGGCTTGTATAGCCAAGGAAGTTAATATCGTGAATATTGATTTATTCCGATTTATAGCAGAGGGAACGCTGCTAGGAGTGTACGGAAAATACACTGGGAATATTACATTGGTATCGTTAGTTAACGACCAATCACGGAAGCAGTAGACTGACTGCTTGAGGATTAGGAGAAATACGTGGAGTTAAGTGATCACTGAGATAGCTCAACCACTACTTGGTTGACTAAGACGTACAGTTTGTTGTTGATTTCGTTAATTTCGTTCATACTGCAGGAACGAACACCCGCAGAGTGCAATTGATAAATTGCTTCAAGGGAGAATAAAGTTAAGAGATTTTTCAGAAGTTGTCCTCGATTAGGACATTATTATATCGCATTATCGACCGATATCATGGCCGAACTACAGAAATATTTGGAACTAGCCCAATCATTTGGCATACCGGAAGCTCAGCGTGCTTCTTGGGTAGACCAGAAACTGAAAGAAGAACGAGAAGAAAAGGCCGCGGAGAGATTACGAGAAGAAAAGGCCGCGGAGATATTACGCCAAGAAAAGGCCGCGGAGATATTACGCCAAGAAAAGGCCGCGGAGATATTACGCCAAGAAAAAGCTGCGGAACGAGACGAGAGAGCCGCGGAACGCGCGGAAAAACAGGCTCAAAGAGAGTACGAGCTCGCTTTGAAACAGTTAGAAGCGAAGCAAGCCCAACCTACCGGGGCTCCGGAAGTTACTTCCAATAATAAAACGAAGCCTAAATTGCCAACCTTTAATGATAAGGTTGATCGTATTGATTCCTACCTACACCGCTTCGAACTCCATGCCGTTTGCGCGGGATGGCAGCGTAGTGAGTACACGTCATGCCTCGCCAATCTTTTGACAGGGAGAGCGTTGGAAGTTTTCCATAGCCTCACTATTGATGACGCTAGGGACTATGACATTCTAAAGACCGCGCTATTAAAGCGTTTCCAACATACGGAAGATGGATTTCATAAGCGTTTCCGCGATTGCAAGCCGGAGGCATCTGAGAATTTCTCTACTTACGTGGACCGCCTCCGCCACCTACTCAGCCGTTGGACTGAGTTGGCCGGTGTGGAAGAGGGAAACTACAAGAAACTATATGATTTGATAATTAAAGACCAAATATATATGTCCTGCCACACGGACCTGGTGGCGCATTTTAAGGAACAAGCCCCCAAAACTACCGTCGAGATAACATCGATAGCGGAACGGTATGCTGCGGCTCACCCTAATCGATCGTTAGCTAAAGCTAAAGTAAGCGAACCGTGTTACGCCGGCGCTGCTACTAAGACACCGGTACCGTCGAGACAATCAAGACAGCCCTTTCGACAGTCGCCGCAGGTTCGTCCACGGTCCGAGCCGCCGGTTAGCAGGAGGCAACCGAATCCCCATAAATTTTCTCGGGACTGGGAACCCCGATATACACGTCCTTTCCCTACCGGAGGACCGCGTAACAACTACTATCAAGCGCCCACATTTCCTTCTTATCGAGGTACACCTCGAAGAGATGATAATCCAGTCTACTGTTATAGATGTGGCGCCGGAGGCCACATTGCGCGACAATGCAGAGTTAGATTAGATGCGGCAAATGCATGCTCTGTAGCATTCACCGAAAACCGCGGTTACAGAACTAGGAATGCCGAAACCGTAGATAAAGTTATTCCAGTTATGTCCGCCCTCCACGAGCGAGGCGCGCTGACATTGTATGAGGGACGAGTAAACGCCATACGAGCATCCGTATTGCGAGATTCAGGCTGTACGACCGTCGGTGTACGTGAATCGCTGGTCCGTCCTGCACAACTCCTGGATCGCGATGCGACATGCATTACTTTTGGTGGTTCAGTTGAACATTTTCGTTTGGCGGAAATATATGTTGACACACCGTTTATAACTGGTGTTGTCACGGCCTGCGTGCTACCAAATCCGGTCGCCGACCTAATCATTGGGAATATTCCCCACTTAAAGGACGTCTCCGATTGCGAACTCGGGATTTGGGATGATAACGACATTGCGTGTGTCACGACAAGACAACAATCGCGTCGCCAGAGTGACGACACATTACGATCGCCTGTCGTCGATTCGGATGTAACCCCCGAGATTTTTCGTAACGAACAGCGCACAGATCCATCACTAAAGCCCCTCTTTGCTAAGATTGATCCGGACAACCCGGATACATCCAGGTTCTGCCTTAAAGACGACCTCCTATATCGCGTTTTTCGGGGAAAGCGCGAAACTATTTTGCAATTGGTCATACCGAGATCATTTCACCGAGACATCATCCGCCTCGCGCACGACACGCCATTGGCGGGCCACCAAGGCAAAGCGAGAACAAAATCGAGAGTCCTGTCTCAGTTTTTTTGGCCCGGGGTTTACGGGGACATAAATAGCTATGTGTCGCGTTGCGATACATGCCAGAAAAGAACCCCCAAAGGAAAAACTTCGCGGGCACCTATACAAGAGATGCCGCCGGTTTCCACTCCATTTCAGCGAGTTGCCGTCGACATCGTCGGGCCATTACCGAAGTCGGATAGAGGCCATCGGTTTATTCTATCAGTAATCGATTATGCCACCCGTTGGCCTGAGGCTGTCCCTTTAAAGGAAATATCGGCCGATCACGTCGCCGAGGCATTGGTGACCATATTCACACGTCTCGGATTCCCGTCCGAATTATTATCTGATAGAGGTCCGCAATTCACCTCTGACCTTTTCAGGAAAGTATTGGAACTCACGGGCATTAGGCAGAAACTTACGTCGCCATACCATCCACAGTCCAATGGCTGTTGCGAGCGCTGGAATGCCACCATGAAAACTATGCTGGCACGCGTTTCCGCCGATAGACCTGGTGACTGGGACCGTCGACTTCCGGCCATCTTGTTCGCATATAGGGAACTCACAAATGCGACAACGGGTTTTTCCCCGTTTGAACTTTTATACGGTCGAAGACCACGTGGCCCGATGGCCATTTTACGCGATTTATACGCCGGTTCTGATACCGACGTTCCTGATACGCGATCCGCGTATCAGTACATAGTCGATCTCCGACATAGAATAGTTAATGCATGCGACCTGGCTCGACAATTTGCATGCGTACGGACCAGGTCATTTATAGGATATCGCGATCGGGGTAGTCGGTTAAGAACCCTGTCAGTCGGAGATCGGGCATTGGTGCTGCTACCAGAAACGAATAACAAGCTACTCCTCACTTGGAAAGGCCCCTTTCTAGTTAAAAAGCGACTCTCGAGAGTTAATTATCTCATTACCATACGTGGTAACGATAAGGTGTACCATATTAATATGTTGAAAAAGTATCTTACCGATGATCAAACTCATCACGATCATTCATGCCATGTTGTGGCCCAGGCAAACGCAGCGATGGTCACTATCGATGACAACGACCGGGAGCCATTATCTATGACTAGATCGCTCCTATCCTTGCAAGCCACAGAGGACGCGACTTCCGTTAATATCAATCCAGAGCTGGATCAAAGTAAGACACAGGACATCATGAATCTTGTCCGGGAGTTTTCGCCAGTATTCACTGATTTGCCGGGTAAAACATCCTTAGTTCAACACGTCATCCGGTTGCACTCGGACGTACCCGTGTTTGTCAAACCCTACCCGCGCCCGCTGCAAGCGCACGGCACCATACAGTCCGAGGTGGAAAAGATGCTCAGCTTAGGAGTCATTGAGCGCTCGACGAGCCCTTACTGCTCGCCGATTGTACTAGTAAAGAAAACAGACGGTTCCGTTAGATTTTGTATCGATTACAGGAAGCTTAACGCTCTAACCATTTACGATGCTGAACCTATCCCGAATCAGGAAGATCTATTTGCGCGATTGGCCGAGTCGTCCGTGTTTTCGAAAATAGATTTGGCTAAAGGCTACTGGCAAATCCCAATGGAAGAGGCCAGTAAACAGTACACAGCGTTTCAGACCCCTATGGGTCTCATGCAATGGAGATTCATGCCATTCGGTCTCGTAACGGCACCAGCGACATTTGCGAGGATAATGAACATCCTATTGCAGCAGACACCATGCGTCCTAAGCTACTTTGACGACATTTGCGCTTTCCATACGGATTGGAAAGGCCACTTAGAAGCACTTCGTCAAGTGCTTAGTAAACTTCGAGATGCCGGGCTTACAGCTAAGCCTAGCAAAGTCTTCCTGGGTTATACGCAGATTAACTTTCTGGGACATACTATCGCCAAAGGCGTCCAAACACCGGACGACAGTAAGATAAGTAAGATTTTAAAACTCCAGGCTCCTCATACTAAGAAGCAGGTTCGTAGCCTGTTAGGCTTCTTAAGCTATTATCGGAAATTCGTTCCTAATTTTTCGGCCCTTACGGCCCCGTTATCCGATCTTACAAGAAAAGACAGACCCAACAAAATTACCTGGAATACGCAGTGCGCCACCGCGCTCGCGACAGTGCAGCAACTGTTCTCCAGTTCGCCGCTGCTTATCCTACCGAATATTAGGCGCACCTTCACCGTCCGAACTGACGCGTCGGACCAAGGAATTGGAGCTGTTTTGCTTCAGGAAAGAGATGGCTTATTGCGCCCTTGTATGTACGCTAGCCGGAAATTACTTCCGAGAGAGCAGAGATACGCTATTATAGAGCGAGAATGCCTGGCGATTGTATACGCCGTAGACGCGTTTTCCCGCTACCTACTTATGACGGAATTCGTCATCGAGACAGACCATAAACCGTTGTTATTTTTAAAATCGAACCGAACCAAGAACGCTCGTTTGACCAGATGGAGTCTGGCCCTTCAGGAATACCGCTTCATTATAAAGGCCATTCCTGGTGGAGATAATGTCCATGCCGACCTATTATCACGGTTACCTTAATCTTGTTGTATTTTAGTCTGTCATATGTATTGGCGTTGGATACTGATTAGCACCTCATTCAGAGACCGAGGGATGGTATCACATATTGTTCACCCATTGTGAACACTTTTCACCTACCCCTGTGCTTTCCTTTGTTCCAACAGCTATTTTACTGACGTCGACCCGTATTTTGGCCACACCAGACGTTGTTGCCCAGGGTCGAGGACGAGAAGTCATGGCAGACCAGGAGTCCAGATCCACTAATGCCATCGATGCTACTATAGTTATCTTTTCTTGAGTATTATTCATTGTATGTATGCATTCCTGATGACATTCGCACAGGATCAGTGTTGTACTCTAAAATTTTAGAGTTATGATTGTTAATGTCTACGTATTTAGAGGTAAGATTTAATCCTCAGAGAGATATATACTTTTGGACGGAACCTTAAGATTTTCATGAAGTTTTGTCCGTCAAGGATACCCGTCCTGTAGGTTTTTTTTAACTTTAGTACTAGTCTTAGTTATTACCTAGTATTCTTAGTTAAGTTAACCTTTCGAGCAATTTCTCGACTCATGCCTTCCCCTTACGATAATAATTTATATCGTTAAAATTGCAAATTTTAACTGGGGTGGGGGATGTGTCATGATTCAGATGTTGTTAAAACTCACGCAGAGAGTGAGTTGTTGTTGTTTACCAGGGCCATGAGAAATTGGCTGGTGGCCTTGAACGGTCCTCGCCAAATTATAGTTGGTGAGTAAATAAATGTAAAGTTAAACTGTTAGATTCACGCTTGTGGGTTTTAATGTTCGTGATTAATAAGTAATGGAGTAGGGGTGAAACAAGGTGGGGACAGTTGACATTGTTAAGTATGACTAGACAAGTTTTTGCACGTTAACTGGCTGGTAGAATAGTGCAGACGTATTACTACAATTAAAATGGTGGGAGGTTTCGACCTATGAGATAGCTGAACTAATTGGGCCAGCGGACTAGCACGCTGGGTAGTTAGATAGTATATAACATCGTGTAACGTTCAGATTAGGTGAATACAGGCGAGCAGAAGCATCGTGTCGTGAAGTATCTCCGGTTGACCAGTACCTGAACTGTGTGCTTTGAAGACAAGAAGTCCTTGCTAACGGACTGACTGAGCTCTAGAAAGAAAGGTCTGAGTGGGCTGACCTTTGAAAGCCCACGCTGCGCTATATTGATGTTCGCGCCTACCAGTAGGCGTGAGCAATGGTAATATATCTTATTTATTCAAGCATAATAGAGATCGGAGATAGAGAGAGAACTACAGCCTCATAGGAAGACTAAGGAAACCCCAGCTGGCACTCGACCACGAGTGTCCTGTATCATAGATCTATTGCCATAGTATGATCAGAATAATATAGCACATTGTTGATGAATTGAATAGTGATTGTGCATAAAATATAGTCTTTTGGCAACTGCTTAAATTACCTACAAGCCGAAGAGTGCTTCTGTAGGCTTTGAACGTACTGGGCTCTCCTAACACTCAAGCCCATATGATTTAGGGAGAGTTTGCCTGGCGACTGGCCAGTGGCGACTCAACTGTCACTTTAAATTGATATCTAGTTTCGTATAATATACCTATTTACTATTGATTGCAGTACCTCCATAGTTACATGAATATCATTGGTTAAGTTATTAATTAGAGTTCTTTTTGGTTTGAATATATACCTCTATTGTCTTTTGTTTTGCTATTAATATTTATGTAAACTATGGCCTGACCGGCCTGACATATATACGCTCTAGTTATTTAATACTTTTCTTGTGTGGTTGTGTCCGAGTGTGAGTTAGCTGCCTCTCGTGCAGTCGTAACATCCCCAAGACCCTAACTCTGCTCGTGACAGTAATCTGTTCGTTTCTTTCAGGACGTCCGACATGAATTGAGTCCCTTGATCAGATAAGATCTCCTCGGGCACACCCAAACGGCTGTAGATATTTACTAAAGCTTCTGCTACTGCCTCCGCGTCAATTTTCTTCAATGGGGTCGCTTCAGGGTAACGAGTAGCGTAGTCTACGTATACCAGGATATACCGATGTCCGCCTTCACTTGGGGGGTCAATAGGTCCTACCAGGTCCACTGCCACTCTCCTAAATGGGATGTCTACCACTGGCATACTCTGCAAATGCACCTTAGGAGTCGTTCCCTTGTTCACTGTCCTCTGGCAGATGTCACATGAGCGGCAGTATCTCGCCACGTCACCTTCAATACCAGGCCAGTAAAAATTGCTCATCACCCTGTCCTTCGTCTTCTTCACGCCGAGATGTCCTCCGACGATAGAATCATGGGCAACGCTCAGTACATACTCCCTCAGTTTCTCGGGTAGTACCACTTGTCTTGTAATCGTAGCCTGTCTTATGTCCTCATAAATCCGGTACAGTACACCTCCGTGTCTCTCGAAGTGTACGGACTTGTTGCCTCTGTTGGTCGGAATTTTCTTCTGCCCCAACTTCTTGAGGTCTTCGTCTTCTTCCTGGAGTCGGATGAGTTCCTTCCTATCCACTCCCGCGTGCCGTTCTGCCCTCGGCACCCTCAGCGACGTAGACTGGTCCTTCCTCTTCTCCTGGGCCCTCGTGGTCACCGCTCCTACCATCACCTCAGTATCAGGGTCGTACGGGTCCTTCGCTCCGTCCACGTTCCCGACTACTAGGTCGCAGATGGTCTCCGGAAGACACAGTGCCGTCACTCTGCCCGTCAGGTAAGGCGTCTTCACGTCGATAACGGCTTCCTCCGCCGCTAGCAAGGAGTTATCGATCCTCGCGATAAGTTTCTTCCCACCGGTGAGCTGTCCGTCGTCCACCAGTGATCGCCGCACCACTACACCTTCACAGCCGGTATCTCTTAGGACATCTACTACTCGATTTCCAATCAAGCCCTTCATCACTGGTTACTTCAGCTTCTCCACGGTCCTTCCGTCACTGCATCCTCCGCACGTAACAGGCACCGCTAACTGGAGCTTCCCGTCCTTCATTACCGCTTGAACGTTGATGCTGGTGTCAGCCGTCGTCGCATCCTGTCTCGACGACTCGTCCGCCACTAAAACTACGGCCGCCGCCGCCTTGTTCGGCTTGCCTCGCCCCGTATCCTTCTGGGCTGGACACATTCTCCGAACGTGGCCTGGCTTTCCACAAAGGTAACATTTCAACTCACCTTTGTCGTTTGTCTTGGTACGACACTCCGTCGCCTTATGTCCCGGCCTCTGGCACCTATGGCAGACCTGTGGGCTTCTGTCTCCGTTGGGCCTCTGTCGCACTGGCCGGCTCTGCAGTCTGGCGCTCCCGCTGAGTGTCCGGTTCCTCGCTACCAGGTACGCCTCCGCTGAGTCTGCGACGTCCTGTAGCGTCTTTGGCTTCCTCTCCCTCACATGGGTCGCAAGGTCTGGTGGGCAAACATCCATAAACTGCTCTCTAACGAACAGGTCCCGCACTCCTTCGTAGGTCTTCTCCGTCTTTGATAGCTTTATCCACCTCTCTAGGTAAGTCTTGATCCTAGTAAGAAACATCCCGAAATCTTCTCCATCTTCAGGCTTACCTTGTCTGAACATGAGTCTGTAACCGTCCTCTGACAGGTTATACCTCTTCTGCAAAGCTTCCTTGACTTTGTCGTAGTCCTTGGCCTCATCGATCGGCAATCGACAGAAGCACTCCAGAGCTGTCCCAGTCAGCAGGGCAGACAGTGATGTCGTCCAGGTGGATCTGGGCCAGTCCGCTGTCTCGGCAAACCTCTCAAAACGAAGTAGCCAGCTATCAAGGTCGTCCTTCCCATCCTGAAATGCAGGTAGCTTAGGTCTCTTGGAACTGGCGTGGTCGCTGGTCCCCTGCGTCGACTCGCCTCCACGTTGATGGCGAATCCTCTCCATCTCCAGCTCGTGGTTCATCTTTTCTCTTTCCAGCTGAGCCTGTCGTTCCGCCTCCTTCTCCTGAGCCTGTCGTTGAGCCTCCTTCTCTTGAGCCTCTATCTTCAATTGCTCCATGCGCTCTTGCCTCTCTCTTTCCTCCCTTAGGCCTTCACGGATGTAGTCCTGTCTCTCCTTCCCAGTGAGCTCCAAGGCGTCTGCTTCCTGGCCAAGCCTTCCAATAGCCTCTGACATGTTGTGGATATCCTCGATGATCTTTACACAATTTACTGTACTTTAGAAACACTTCGATGGTCTGAGTTGAATCTGTTCTGATCTGATCGGATCCCGGACGAGCCCCCAATATGTAACAGTTGATGCAAATTTCAGCACGTTATGATGGGGAGAGTCAGATGAACTGATCGTCTACCCCTTAAAAAACGAAACTGTCTCGAACTGTTGTAGAAATAAATAACAGGATCCGATGAACAATTAATACTAACTTTAATAACTGTAAACACGAGCTGATATCCACAAGTTACTTACACCTATCAGGGAAGGCACTATAATATATCTGACCACGACTAGATTTACACCTACGACCTGCATCCATGGTTTGCACACACGATTTGCACCACTCCTACTCGCCTGGCCCTCCTTATATATATTCTGTCCAGGAACGTTCAGGAAGCGGCTTAACCGCCCCATAAGCACGAGACAGACCTAGATCGTTCGGGACACATACAGGCCACCCAATCGTACACAGACACGTCACAGCATTACATCACTCAAGGTCGACCTAGCGTAATCTCGGACACTGCAGTACCTTCTAGATTTTCTAGACATTCTACAGTGAAACAAACCACATCAAAGAAAAATACCGGCCTTGCTGGCGAGAGGGGGGAGGAAGGTCGCCGAGTGAGACTCGCCAAGCGGGGGGGTGAGAAAATATCGATCGTCCTACTAGTGGGACGCTACACAGTGTAATATAATTGATCCGGAACTGTTTAATTCTGATTGTGAAATCTAGAAGCTCTGAATACCAAACGTGATTAGAATATCCAAATAGACCGTGAAGGGTGCAATATGGCCATTATCATGCCGACGCGCCGTCGCAAACATCGTCAGTTCTACATCTCAGCCATGCGTGCGTGAGCAACCATTTGTTTAGTGTAGTCCCCTTAGTGGTGAGGAGAAAAAAAAAAAACCGCGATGAGCAAGATGGAGTTTCCTCTCACAGTTCAAGGAGTTTGACTAGACTACATGGTAAGGACATTTTCCATAAAAAATGCCATTTAAATTGGCGAAATACAATTTGTAATGCGAAAAGAAGTCACACTCTTAGGTCAAGTACTAGTCGCGACAGATGTTGTAAAGGAAACTGTTCTCTAGATGACACATTCCAAACAGAAATCTTAGTTACTTTAAGATTTAGTAGACGCTAAACTTCTTGAGACACCCACAGTCAGATTGTCGCCTAGTGAAAAGGCTTTTTCTATTGGTGAGTATAAATTGTGGAACAACATTAGCACTGACACCAGGAAAGGTGAAAACATCATCACATTTAAAATAGACTCAAAACTGAATTGTCTAAGACGGGTTCTTTCAAACCTAACGATGTTTACTTTAAATTGGTCTCAGAAGTTTGAGGATGAGAATAGGTTAAGTTTTGTTAATGTGTGTGAGTGGGAGCGTGATGAATTGATCTTAACATTATTTCTGTTGCTAATTTTAGTTCAGCGCTTTAGAGCGAAATCTCTGTGTGTGTGTGTGTGTGTGTGTGTGTGAGAGAGAGAGAGAGAGAGAGAGAGAGAGAGAGAGAGAGAAAGAGCGAGAGCGCGCTAATTATTACATTTACAATGACGTCCAGACCCTGTCACGTCAGCTAATGGTATATAACCCTCTAACGCCTAGGCTTAGAGATTTACAAAGCCCTATCCAAGACTTACGAAGCAGGCAAATCTATTGTAAACTCGTCAATCAAAATGCAAAAATATCAGCCTACATCACTAAAACTCCGTTACTGATAAAAGTGTGAAAAACAAAAACAAAACTAGGTTATGTGACGAGATGCAAATATGGTGCACTGGGCGCTCGAGGGTTAAGAGAGTTTTTCTACACAAAAATATAAACAACTGTAGCATTCCACACAATGCCTTCATCCCTATTAGGAATTTACTGCCACTGGTGATCATAATTATCAGGTACATGTTTAAGATCTAACCGACATAAAAGCTAGATTGACAGGCGGTCTGGTTCGAGGGTCACACAGAGCTAGTCTATTTCCAAATTCCATCGTCTTTGTGCTGTTCTTGCTTCTCTCCACTTTCATGTCATTTCAGCTGAAAGTGTTTGTTTCGGTTCTAAACAATGGACATGTTTTGTGCTGATGTGCTGTAAGATTACGGTAAGCCCGAAATGACAAAACTCAGAGTTTTTACCGTCAATAAAGCCTAACACAATTACATGGTATAGGATCCCTCAGATTTTCAGGTACATCAGAATAACTTTTGTGGAACTTTCTTTCTACACAAATATAATGTATTTATAAACAAGACTTTGATTGATCTTTATTGCTGAACGTGCTGCATATTTCTCTCTCTCTCTCTCTCTTAAACACACCTCTCTGTCTCTCTCTCTATCTGTCTGTCTGTCTGTTTGTCTGTTTCTCTCTCTCTCTCTGCTATATCTGGTCACAACGACCTGTAGATCCTTGCAGCCGTGTCACCGTGTCCTTGTCAGTGTCCTGGACCCAGTTTGAGATTTTGTTTGTGCCGAGGTTATTGCGTATACGGCCATGGGTTGACTTGTGTGCACACGTTCATTTGTGTGTTCGTACCTGGTGAACAAAAGGAAGGAAGGGAGGGTGAAAAGCCAATAAACTGTCTTGGTGGAGCATTCCAACTGAGCCAACAGTAGTGAATGTGAATGTCAAATCTCAATACACTGATGGGCAGGGGATTGCCAAGTGAAATTAACGTATATTATTTTGTTTTTCAAACATTCAACTTTTAGAATAAATATTCCAGACCTGCAGACAAAAGGTCCGGAGACAGAAAAATTTTAATGTAGGTCTAGTTAGAACATGCAGAGGTGGGTCTTAAATAGCAGTATATCACTGGACCTGTCATGAAACCAGACACGTGCAACACTGTAAAGGACCTGTCCTGATTTTACATGAGAGGATAGAAACGGTTTTAATTGAAATGATTTTTTTTTTTTTAGCTTAAATACATGTTTAATTTTGCACACGCACCCTCTCCCAGTATCAAAAATGTACCGAACGTATGGCCAGCCACGTCGCATAAAGTTCACCACCCTTCATGTAATAGAAACAGCAGGTGCGCCTGTAATAGACTGATTAAATATGCCTGTACATTTAGCGGGTGCTGCTGAAGTCAAAAGATCGTTCAATGTCAGTTTGACTCTCAGAAACTTGAGTGTCGTTTACAGAACATTCTTGGCTTGAGTAACCAATCACAGACGAGTTGTCGAACGAATTAAAAAGTGGTCTCTCTAATTAGTCGCAGATGACATGAGTTTTTTTGTTTGTTTGTTGTTGTTTTTTCTTCTCAAGCATATTCTGTCATTTGAAGAGCCCATGTATTTCGTGTCTCAGTGACATGATGAAACAAGATTAGTGCTCTCCTCACAAATTTAGGGTAGTTGTCATTTACTGAGTCCAGAATGTAGCTTGTCCTTAGTCGAGGGGTATTTGACATATTGTTGTAAGTGACATTTTGCCGATTTTGAGGTTTTGTCATGAAAATGGTTCTCTCATTCCCAACTTTATTTATGTATTGTAAGTGTCATTCCTATTGGTTGAAAGCGTTTCGTGATAATGTGTTTGTGGTGGAATGTTGCATGCGTTTTGGTCTTTGCTTTTACACAACTTTTCAAACTTTCAATCCTCATTTTGTCAAAAAGACAAAAATTCACATACAATATGGAAAATACCCGACGATTATTGTCCTGTAGAGTTACTGATATTCCGGAATGGCGCAATCAAGACTTCGATGCCAGACCGGGGGGTGGGGAACGCCACCACACTCCACTTATCCCCTGGAACTCGGCCACCCCGAGCGAATAATGACGGGGTAGATGGGTGGGAGACAGCCCCGACTCCGCCACGGCAGTGTTGTTTGGGTTTGCGACAGTGAACTTTCAATTCGTCAGTTGTTCCAACGCTGGAACAAATTCTGGTTCACGTGATTAAAAGCTGTTGGAAAGCGCATGTGCAAACCAGGCTGCAGGTCTGCAACCTTTAGCGCATGTCGTGAGTGTGTGTGTGAGTGTGTGTGGTAGTCAGAACTTGTGTGGGGGACCTGCAGGCTCATGCTGTGACCCACATTTACCTGTCTAGACAATGACTGACCTTTCAGGACCCTGGGGTGTCATGGAACGGGGAGGGCTGGTGGGGAGGTGCTGTATACGCTGCCAAATGGAAAGGACATTTTAGGGTTACCGAGTGAGAACGAAGCTGCGTTGTGTAATAACAGGAGCTAGAGAGTGAAATGAAAACAATGTTATGTAACAAGACATGGAGGCTTGAAATTGAATATTGTACACTCTAGGATGTGCCAGCCTCAAGAGAGTTTCTGTCCTGATCCAGTTGTTGGACAAATGAAGCGTCTAACTTGCCATGAATCTCTGAATCAGTAAGCAGCCATTGCTGTAGGAAATCATGTCATTACCTCGCTCAGTAAATCTTTTATACTGCAGAATAATCCTCAGAAACCGATCAACATGTAGGCCAGTGGTTCCCAACGTCTTTCAGGTAATCGCCTCATTTGGGTCCAATGTCTTTTGTTGTTTTTAATCTACGCGTGCTGTTGAAAAGTCAACAACTGGACTGTATTTGCCCCCAAAATTGCCCGCCATCCCTGTTTTCGCCGCCCCTTCATTGTTTTCGCCCCCTTGTGACCCTTTTGTTCGCCATCCCCCTCCCCTCTGCAAATGAAACTTGCCCCCGTTGAGAACCACTGGTATAGACACTGTTGTAGCCAAATCAAGGCAGGTCAAATGAGAAATCTGCAAAGAAACAGCCACACCCACACACGCGTGCACACACAGGAGAATCCAAAATATTTCAGATTTTATATCCGTAAGAGGATGAAGGAAACAAATACATGTAGCTGCAAAACCTCGTGAGCTCCTTAGATCTACAGCACAAATGTCACAGCATACATTCTTCTGTGGGGACTCACGGTGGCTGAGTCGATGATGTCCACTAAATGACATGTGCCATAAGTGTCCAGTTGCATTAGTTCAGTAACGACGTGTTCGGCACCTCTGGATCAAAGCAATATCAGAGGTTTTAGTATTTTAAATCAGAATCTTTATTTATCTCAAACAAGAAATTTGCCTTTCTCTCGGACGACGAATTTACCTTTATCTCAGATGAGAAATTTGCCTTTATCTCGGATGAGGAATTTACCTTTATCTCAGATGAGAAATTTGCCTTTATCTCAAACAAGAAATTTGCCTTGGTTGAGCAAAGAAAAAAGAAAAAAAAAAAAAGTACAGCGTCTACAACGTTGGTATTAACGGTTCACATGTTGCCAAAGATGTTTCATTTAATATTGGGTAGAATATTTGGTTAGAAATCGGAACGAAGCCGTTCCAGAGAGCAGAGGAAAAAAGCCCGGATCAACACAGTTATAACTTTGTAATAGAAATTACGCCTTACACAAACTTGCACGCCTTGCTTATTACTGCAATAAACTGGTAGGCCAGTGTCATGAAATGAAAAGGCAACATTCCAATGTATTTGACGCCATTGAAATGCATGAATGTTTTCATTCAACACATCAACATTTCGTGTCAGGTGCAAAGTGCACAGGGAGAGGGGTTGGGGAGGCTGAAAAGAAACTATGCCAGCCCTATTAAATTCGTTTCTCCTTCTTTCATTTCACTCCGTTCCGTCTATCACAACAAAAGGCGTGTAGACTGTGCATTGATATTATGTCGTGGGGCACAAAATGCAGTTTCTACTGGGAGGCCTCGGGTTACGTGATACTCGCTTTACTGTTACACGCTTAAACGGCCTTGTTGGATTATAAGAAATTTCCCAACCAAAACTAGATCTCTCTCCGAAGATTTTGTTCCTCAGCCCCCGCCCCCCCCCCACCCCCAACCTCTTTCTCCTTCTCAATCACCATTAATTATTACGCAGTCAGGTTGATATGCACCCCCACCCCCTCCCAGAAAAACAAAGGCTCATCTTTGAGTCCAAAAAATTATGCGGTAAAATAAATTCCGAAAGAAAATTAAATTCTAAGAGAAAATCGTCCTTGGGCTTTCTGCAAGCTAAACAAACAAACAAACTTGAAAAACTTATCCCCCCCCCCCCCTCCCAAAAGAATGCTGAGGTTACTGACCTAAACGTGTGAACTGAGTGGGTCCGATTTAGACTCCTCTTCGTGTCGCAACCCTTAACTGAATGGGCGTAAAATGGCATGAAAACGAATGCTTCACGTTTTTGATTCAGCTTGCTCTCCGCTCGTGAACATTGGGCTGGAGGTAAGAACTGGCGGGACACACCAGTCTTTTAATCTCAGAACAATGGAGGCTTTGCAACTATTGTTTTTGTTTTGGGTGAAAGGAAGACGCCATACAAGACGTTACTGGACTCACAGTATATTTCAACGAAGAGAGGAATTCGGTCAACATCATCATCTTTTGTGATGTACACTCGATTTGAATAATTGTCATCACTTTTGTCATTGTAACAAATCCCAGACTGGGAGATGTACTGATTATGACAGGACAACAATCACGAACAGACAAGTATAACACTTAACAGAACAACCAAACAGGCTCACACATTTATTATACATAAAGATAAAGATATACGTGCAATTACATAGGTTACATTATTCAATTCAAAGACCATCCAATGGTCATCATTCCCAACATTCATTCGATCTCTGGGTCCACAACCCGATAGTTACTTATTTAAATATACTCCGGCCTCAGCCTCACATCAAGGTATGTACTACTTCCGGCCTATCTTACTGGCTCCTGCTCAACCTAACCTCAATATCTCAATATCACCTTAATATCTCAACATCACACTAATATCTCAATTCATACGTCCCTGCCTGTGGCCAGACTGCCACGACTAATGTGCTCTCGCTGTCCTGCGCGACAGCTTCACTCAGGCTGGCCTGTGGGTAGCCTTCTGCCCAACCCAGGCATCTCGCTTATGCTGGCCTATCCCCGGTACTAGTCTCTCCACCACGGGTAGCCTCACGGCCCGACCCCGGCACCTATAAAAATAACATTACATCTCTATAACACCATACAATTTCTATCCACTTCACCACTCATTACGAACCATCAAGCGTACACATAACAGTCCACATTTCACTCACCACACATCTGCACTTCTCTACGGTAACACACCTCTACCGTATTACACAGTACTCAGACTCGCTACGAATCCATGATCCTAACTTACATCTATCGTCATTGCGCACATCTCTATACACAGTAATCAATGACTTTCACATTCCTCACATATAACTTATTTACATCATGGTCATAGGAGAATATAGTACATCAATCATCATAATTATCAATCATAGTTCAACCTACCAGTCATCACTGGAAAACACACAATCTCCCGACTGCTTTCTTCACGTCTGTCCCCTTGGACTTCTTAACTTGCAGTGACTTGTAGTACACCGATCTCGCCTCATCCAAACCCCCCAACTCACAACATTCCATGCTTTCCATTAATTGTGGGCCGTGAGTTAATCTTACTCTACCCCCTTCTTCCCGTAACTATTGATCCTCGCTCACTCGCTCGTGACAGTCATACAGAGGTTGTCTTTTTTTAACCGCAGCAATAAGAGCTTCGTTTTGTGAAACGGAATCCATTGTAACTGAAGGCGTAGCTAGCTAGGTCGTGTGTAGTAATGAAATTGCTGGAAGGAAACTGGAAGAAATTTTAATTGCGAGATAAAACATTCGTGATCGGTTCAGAAACTGGGAGTGGCAGGGAAGGGACACGAAAGGGAAACTGACGCACTCAGTCTGCGATGATGAAATATTGAGACGCTTCCGGTGATTCGGCAACTGGGACTAAAGGTCAAGCCGAGGACAAGCGGGAACGGAGAGGAAATCGGATCCACTCAGTTTACACTGTAAGCAGTTAAGTTACTGAGAAGTATAATTACTCGTACATACTAAACTTTATTTGTTCCTTTTATTAACAAGTAAAACTGTTAGTATCTGCCTTACGGCACTTACTTACGGAGGAAATTCGTGTCAAATATCTTATCCCTAAACCGTTTAGCCCCCCCCCCCCTCCCCCGCCAATCCCAAATGCAATCTCATTGTAGTCGTCAAATTTCGGAAATAAAACTTTTGTCATGAATCAGTCAAGTTTCAACTGTGTTTTGACTCTGCTGAGCTTTTGACTCAAATTTGCCAGGTTGACAATACTTTACTTCTCTATGCTGATTTACATTGTTTACAAGGAAGTTCCTCTATTTATTCCTCGGTCTTCAGTATCGTTTTAAAGATCTGTGTGTCTGTTTTAGTCTATCCGTAAAACGATGACAGATCCCAGGACACGAACATAACAAATACTTGTTTCAGTACTCCTTCGTCTTATCATCTCTTATGGATCGAGCATAATTTATGAGCCACAGTTTCCATTTATACTGAATTTTGTCGTATTCAATTGCCCTTGCCTAGAATTATGGGGGTAAATTCATAGAGTTTCCTCTTCTGATCAGATTATTTAGTATTGAGCGAGTCAGATTTTTTGAGAGATTAAGAAATTTGACTGAAGTTAGTTATCATCTTTTGGTGTGCTTTTTCAGCGTTGTCAGTAAGTGAAATTATTTGTCATCACCAATGTTCCGTTTCCAAGGCTGTAGAAAATTATCGGATAAAGGGCACGTAGGATGTCGAATATAATAATGCTTGTCTTCACAGTTAAACCTCCCGCTGGAGTTTCGCCGATTGTAGAACTGATGTGCTCAGTGGAGTTGGCGACGTTTTTGGCGTTTGGACGGAGAATGGAATAAGAGCTCGCGCAGTGAAATTTTTGTTTTGTTTTATTTTGTTTTGTAATTTTGTTGCCTGCATAATTCTGTTTGTTTATTGGGAAGGGAGGAAGCGTGGAAGGGTTGAGAAATAAAACACTCATCGACTGATGCTCATGTGCTTTTAGAGCAATGATTCTTAAAGAGGGTCGGTAGGATTCCTGGGGGAAACGGGGTTGGGGGATACTTTGGCCGTTAAATAAAGCACGCTTCCGTGTTTTGCGAAAGTACGGAATCTCTTTTATGTTTCTTGTTTCAGACTGTGCATACTAAATTTTACTGGCATTCAGACATAACCTCGTTGCGTAATTTCATTGACGCAGGTTGCCCTGTCGGCTTTGCTTCGTCTTTGGACTCAAGCCATGAGACATGAATGAAGAGGACAGTGAGCTTTAAAAAGTTCAGAACTGTCGTTCAGTTGTATTAAAGAACTGCGCTGCCAGACAGTCTATGCATGATTGCTGTCTTTTGTAACTGTATATTTATATCTGGCGCTGTGTGGTACAGACCTGAATGCCAGATAAGAGACAACGCGTCTTGTGGCCCAGCTTGATAGAAATCTAGATGTGAGATTTACGGCCCAGCACAAATGAAATGGAATGATAAATCTTGACTTTATCTGTCTTCAAACCCAACAAGTTTTGTGAGCCGTGGCTTTATGCGGCTGTCCTTTATCTCAACGTCTGATAATGTTTTACAAATCACAACTTTCGACACTTTCACAAAAAAATTAATTGAATTGACAGCCATGGACATTTTTTTTTTTTTATCAACGTATGCAAGTTCTGACTGCTATTTGGGAACAATGTCTCAGTCCTTTGTCTATGAATTTGTCCAGGACGTCTGTTATGTAAAGACCTGGTCGCTTGCTGAGAATTCACGAAACTGATTTTGTTCAGAGTGTTGGCTGATTTTGGGAAGATCTCTTACTAATTCTTAGAATAATTAAACCGGTCGACGCAGCCAATAATCAAACAATTAGCCAATAAAATTGTCTTTCAACCAACCAATCACTAAACCAACGAACGTAACATTCCAACAAATAAGCAAAACCACAAACCTCCTGTCTCTTTGTACTCACCCCGACCATCATCTTCACACCACATAGTCATCTTATCCTTACCCCACTCTCACACCTCGCTTTACCTCAGCCACTTACAATCCCAGGCCACCCCAGGATGCAAACATCAGAATACTTATTATTTTGTATTTCTCCCCCCCCCCCTCCACCCCCTCCCCCACCCTCATCTCCATCTCCTTTTCTCTCTCTTCCTCTCTGTCTGTCTCTGTCTCTTTCTGTCCGCCTCTCTCTCTCTCTCTCTTTCTCTCTCTCGCTCCCCCCCCCCCCCATTAATACACTCAATGTAAACTTCATTTACACAGACCAGACAGTAAACGCACTGGAAAGTCTAGGACATTTGCCAAAACTGTCTAGTTCTATTTCTATGCCATGCCAAAAATACCTGAATAAATAAAATCCTTTCATCAAGAAATTATTCGTGAACGACAGAGTTCCCGTCTTTCAATGAATGACCCTTTTTAAACAAGAATACGAAGTAGATTGTCATGCAACAGCCCACAGGTGGGTACATGGTTAGGGAGCGAAACAGTGTGTATACACTTCACATAATAAAGAGAAATAAACGTTCTATTATATTAAAGATTTTGCCGAAGGCATTGCAAGACTAAGAAACGGCGCGATGGAAATTAAATATGAATTGTTCGAGTGTGTCAAAACAAACTGATTCTATTGATAATAATATGGTGTAATTAAGAATGAGGAATTTCTGTTAACATTGGCAGAAACAGGACTATACACATGTACTTGGTATTAGAGTCACAAAACAGGGCGTTACTTACATTTCTTGAGGAATGTTTTTTTTGTGTGTGTGTGTGTGTGGTGACGAACAAAAGCAGAAAACGAAGGCAATTTCAGACCACGTATTTGGTATTAAATTAGTCTTTAATATTAAAGTTTAAAGCACGGGGAAGGAAGGGGAGGGGGAAAGGGGGAAGGGACCGAAACGAATACTGTAGCGATCACAATATTGTTAAGGAAGAAAAAGTGAGTAAGTGGTTTTGTTGCCGCAGTGAAGACAAAAATGCCGCGAGGTAAACCGGGGAGATTTCGTTTTCTGAAAATTCGACATAAAATTCTAATCTCCCATATTTATATTATTTGCTCAAGTTATACAGATGTTACCGCTCCCAAACTTCGTAGAAGTGAATGTGCGTAAGCGTTTTGTGTGTTTCTATATACGTGTGGAGTTTGTGAATTTCAAAGACGCGAGCTTCACCCCCATTCTGCTGTAACTACTGTGTGTGTAACTTTCGTTCATAGATAGAGCATTTCTGTATCACCCGTTCCTTGTCTTTATATTTTCCCTCAATATAATATTATTGCCTGCCGGTGTAAGATATATTTCTTTGTATTCCTGTGTGCGTGTTTGGCAGACTGTTTACAGCATTGACCAAACATGATTTCGTGAAGAATACAGACAGGGGAGAAAGAATATCTGAGATAAGTCTGATCATTACAATATAATTATGAGTTTCAGGATTTGCCGATGTTCAGCACCAATTACTGTCTAAACCACTGAAAGTATCAGCTTCAAATATTTTGTACTGCTGATACTCAGATCATACCACGACCATCGATAAATACCGGTACTAAAACAACTATGTTTCCAGAAATTTTAATTATTTTTTCTTTTCAATTCATTTCATCTTTGCATGGCGTCCTCTTTTGGCGTTCATTATAATTATGTGATTGCCTTTCAATGTTTGAAAAATTGCCAGAGATATAGATTTAATACAAACGAGGAGTCAACTATTATATTTGCTGTCGATTTAGGAATCGGCATCTATCAAAGAAGCACAGGTATCTTCAAAATGTTCATGCAATACACACGCGCCTGGACCTTTGATCTGAGGGGAACTTCCAATGATTCCAAGCATGTAGCCTTATCTAATCAGTCATAACTCCATCAATATTTTATCAACTGTATCAGCCTAAAGGGCCGCCGCTGTTTGCACGGTCCTCTGTAATAAATAAACTGTAACGGGCGAGATGACTGAGTCTGGACTGACGGCGACGTTTATTAAATACTCATACATTTTCCTTCAGTACACAATAATAAATCACAGTTTTATCGGAATGCGTGGCCGTGCTGACATCCCAAGGTTTTAGCCATTTTTCGATTGTTCCTTGAGATTTTGGTGATATAAGGCGTAGAGTAATAAAATATCGTGTATCATATTGTCATAGAGTTTGACAAAGTTGGATTGTCCATTTGGCGCTGCAGTTCAGCTCCAAAGAAACTGTGCTGTAAATATATCTATATGCAGACTTTTTTCTTTGTCCACCAGTGGCAGTTTCCGTTGAGGTATCCCATATTACGACGCCAAACAACGAAAAAAAACAGCTTCCGTTTATATTAACTCAGGGGTCCGAAAATGTGACCCTGTAGAATTGTGATGTGTTTCCCATACTACCACAATTAAAATTCAGTCACTACCATGACAAACCTCTGTCTTTTACGGCCATACACATCGAAATTGAAAAAAGAAAGAAAGAAAGAATGATAAAAAGCACCATGAAGATTACAACGAGGCTTCAGGGACACAGTCACTACCATCAATCAAGTTTAAAGTATGCTGTATTTTATGACGAAGGATTTTGACGGCATGTTGTGATACAATACAAACTGAAGGGTCCTGGCAACTGTTGATGATGGCCACTCTCATCAAGATTCAATATTTCAGTCGTATTTACCTTTAGGGGCTTTTGACGAGTTGAAGTGGACCGTTCTGAATAGCGGCCACAATGCTATTGTTGTCAACACAGGAAACGGGGGCCACGGAGTGAAATCATTCTCTGGCTGAATACGTTCGTCTTTGATCGCTTACAAAACTAATCTCCACTTGTCAGCTAACAAATGAAATAATCCTTTTCAGGATTTTCAAATATTATATTAGTTTTTCTTCCATTGTATTTCAACGTCCTACAGCTGACTTTTCAACTTTCTACAAAAACTCTTTGGATTTCCCTCCGACCTTTTGGAGTGTAAAACTGGTATAAACCTATTTTAACGTCCGTTTCCCGAGTGTTAAACTTTCCATCCTTACGCGAAGCTATTTTGCGACACAAATAAATTCAATAAACCTCTTAAACAACACCTGTTTTTCACACTGAGAACTGACATAAAAACACACAATAGGCATTTCGATCGACTGAAGTATTCTGAAAGTTTTTATGAAGGATTATAACAAATGACAGAAGATGTGAATAATCCCATTCAGATCGTGGGACCCCTCTACAACACGCGGTTCTTCACATAAACAGCGTACAAACAATTAATAAATACACTGACACCTTTATTCTGATTCCGTTATCCCGCGCTCCCACGATTATCTAGCTACAGGGCCGGATTAAGGCCTTTAGAGGCCCTAAGCACTTAAAAGATTTTGGTGCCCAAATATACCGTAATATAATGCAAACGCTGAAGAGTTCTCCATTGAGTATATTATTACACGTCAGCATTAGAGGCGGGACAATTCTTTTTATATACTGAGAATTTAAAAAAGTGAGTCTCGTACACCAGCAAATACTAGGATTTTTTCATTTATTGTGCGGCTTTTTGTGGACCCTGGTTCAGCTGCGCCATGTGCAGTTTTGCACCGTGCGGTCCACTGTAAATCCTGCCATGAAATTTTTGTATGTGGTGCTCCCCTTTCCCTTGATGCCCTAGGCACGTGCTTATCTTGCTTAATGGTTAATCCAGCCCGGTGTAGCCACATATTTTCATTCTTGCGCCGTATGATTTGTACACACAGGCCTATATCCGTGTTTTTCAACCTTTTTTGTCCCTGTAACAGGGTGATAGATTGGCAAGGTATAACTAGTAGTTATAATAATATTGTGCCTATAACTAGCGTGGGAAGATAGTTAACGGCGGGGAGACAGAGTCATTGTAGGCCAGAGGGGGAAAGTATGGGATGCAACTGAAGCGCTTTGACACCCGAAAAGGGTAGTGTTTACTTGACCGCCGTACTTGTCGATCAGATCACCTGGGAATTGCTTGGGGGGTAGAGCTGTTTCAATAGTATTTGACGTGGAGCCGACGGGGGTGGCTATTAGGATAACTAATGCACACTCGGTGGGCGTCTTGGGACGCTACCTGACTGGGTATAAATCCCCGAACGCTCCTTCCAACTTCAGACCGCTGAGAGCACTCACCAGCTTCGTGCCGAAGAGGAGACCACAACTGCAACTGTAACTTTGTACTAGTCTTGTGAGTGGGGAAGGTCAGGGAACCCGCAAACATCCTTTGTCAGAGCGTGGTATCTTTGGTATCTTGTCGGCATTTGGGCTGTTGCTGAGTGGTAAGTTAATTGTACGATGTATGTGTATTTTACTTAATGTTCATGATTGTAGAACCTAAATCTAGTGGGTTTACTTTGGTATAACTACTGCCTCTGAGAGAGTCACGGAAACGCCGTTATATATATGTTACGAAACCTTATAGGATGGGGTCCGTTAGAGAGAGCGTTATTCTTCGTGGGGAACGTGTAAATATCATTAAAACTGTATTGATCGTTTATTCTATTGCCTATATGGGAGCCTATGGAGTATGGGAGCTGCAGCCTGACTTATAACAGTGTCAGCGGTTAAAAGTGTTAATGATGAATATCCGTCATGGAGTAAGTATGGAAGTCATGCCTTCCAGCAGTAGATTAGGACTTTGCGATTGTTTTTCTACAGAGGAGGAAGAACAACACCTTCTTGGCTTCTCAACTTCTTGTACTTTGATTAACGACATCGTGGCTTCTTGGCTTCCCGACCTATTGGTACTTGCCGATACCTGTTGATCTAACTGCGCAGTCAAGCCAGGGTAGAGAGGAAGAACCAGTGCCCAGATAGCGCCATACACCCCTAAAGGAGAGGTTTCCTTATGCTGAATGTTCCCATGTGTTTTATAAAATGTGCTAGAGATTGAATATTACGAAGCCATTTAATTAGCATGTACTGATTTGCATCAACTTCATTCCATCGAAATTCACATGAAATTGTATGACCTATGTTCCTATTATTATTGAATGAATTAATAATTATTGTATATATGTAAGCAATACAGATATCGTTTGTTATAACTTATAGAAGAGAGATAGTCGATTATTTAGTGTGTTTGTGCCGTGCCCATCACGGCTGGTGTCAGAAGAAAGTTAGTGAGAGAAAGTGGAAACATCACAGTCCCATACCCAACTTTAATTTTCAAAACAACAACAACAACAGCGTATTCCCCACCATGATCGGATAGAGTCAGTATATACAATATAAAAAGGATTGAAAAAATATTTAGTCGTGCATCTGTTAAGTGGGATGTTTTAATCCGCGATAAACAAGGAAACCGCCAACATGACATAAACAAAGAACAATTAACACAACGAAATTAAGATTTCTTTGAAAAATCCCCAGGCCCTACTTTGAAGTCCTAGGCCCCACCAAAATATTTCCCTGCCCCACCCCGAGGAACGCCGACCTGTAATGATCATCCAGGCAAGCCAAAATCTGGATTCTGCTTAAACTCACACTTTCTCCCTTTTCCTTCTTTTCCCTACCTGTCCCAAATTGGTAGTACAATAATTTAAATCATAACTATTTTATTCTGCCTCTGCTTTCCCAGGCTGCTAAATATATTAACATCCGTATTATTGGTCAACTGCGTCAGTTGCTCCCAGCAATACATTAAGAATGAAAGCTTAATGTTATTTTCAGTACGAAATCCGAAGAAAAAAAAAACAACCGAATTTTTTTTCTATACAATATAATCCCCCTCTAAGACGCTGGTCAATTCACCTTTCTTCTTCCTCCACCAACCCCCTCCCAGCCCTCCCTTTCCCTCCATCTATGCCGCATGAACGAACACGGTATACATTATAATATCTACTCATTTTCTCCGTTTTCTTCCGCGCCACTTACTCAATATAACCGACTTTTCGTCATTCTAATCTCCCATACCACCAATAACCCACGCCTTCACTCTCAGCTATATAGAGTTTTAGAATACTATAATTGCGTCCACCAGATCCAGCCCCCATTTCCTTCTCACAACTCACCGGTTTTCCCATTAGAAAATGTCTCTAGCGAGGTGTCGACAAGAGAAGACTTGATTTCCCCAGATAAGAGCTCAACAAACAGACCCTCGGATGTGCTTTTGTGCTCGCTGGCAATGATTTATGCAAATATCATAGAAGCTCCGGATTATTTACCCTCAAACCTTCTGGCTTTACTCGTTATATCCGGTATGTGTGTGCGAGTGTGTGTGTGTGTGTGTGTGTGTGTGTGTGTGTGTGTGTGTGTGTGTGTGTGTGTGTGTGTGTGTGTGTGTGTGCTTGGGTGTGGGCGTGTGCTTGGGTGTGTGTGTGCGAGCTCGAATCCAAACTGACAAACAATTACATTCTTCAGGACTTCAGAACTGCACGTGTTCACGATCATTCAGCACAAAGTCATAACGGGGCGGTCTGACTTGGATCATTATGTAGAGGAGGAAAATCACCAGAACTATAGAAGGAAATGAGGAGTGTAATGCCCTATACAAGAGTGAAGCCGTGTTTTATATTAATAGTAAAAAGAAAAAAAACCCAGTTAAGCGTAACACTGGATCATGAGAACGGGTTTCCCCTTGGAAACTCCAGTCGAAGCTATTGAAATTGTATTTCTATGGAAGACGAAGGAACAGTTCCAGACAAATTTGCATATCTATTGTAGGAATTTCTTGTAGTCGGTTTTGAATGGGGTAACGTTTCGATAGGTGTCTTGAAACACCCGGCTTTGGGCAACTTAGGAATGACACCTTTTGAAATTGCTTCATGCGTGTAGTCTATCATTTTATATCAAATCTAACACCCTGACTTCACTTCCCTTCTCACGACCCCCGTCCCTTGCAATCTTCGGCCGCCGAGGTCGCTAACGAGTGGTAGCAATCGCTGAGAGATTGTAGGTGAAATAACCTCAGTCATCAACTTTCGTTTCTTTTACAGCATCAAAACGTGCATAGCTAAATACTATAACAGTTTCAAACGCAGACTCGAGGACAGGAAGGGCATTAGCACGTCACACGTCAATAAGTACATCATTCTGTGTGTTACTATTTGGATTCCAAGATGGAGATAGAGAGGAAGAGAGAGAGAGGAGAGAGAGAGAGAGAGAGAGAGAGAGAGAGAGAGAGAGAGAGAGAGAGAGAGAGAGAGAGAGAAGAGGGAGAGAGAGAGACCCTTGAAGGCAAAAACTATAAAATTAAATAGCGCAAGATGATGCTCGTGAACTTTTTGCATTCTCCAGCTCTTTTTACCATGCTGAGGTGCGTGTATCGGTGTGTAGGTCTCCATGCGTATGAGACAGAGAGAGAGAGTGTGGGGGGGGGGGGAGGAGTGACGAAACTTGTACGGATTGCCCCAATAATCAAGCACGAACTGACATATATTTTCCTTGAAGTATAATTATAATCATTCTTAATCTAAGGAAAATGCTCACTCGAATCCAATGATGGACAAGCCGTTTTAGCTTTATCACGAATTATAATCATCCATTATTCAAACTTTGTCTGTTATCACTGAATAATTATGTGACGCTGCATTACAACTATCCTTTAGGAACAACTATTTTCATAGCTTAGCAGTAAATGTGTCATCAGTTGAAATGATCTTTCCCATTCTCATCGTAAAGAAGTCAGTTGTTAAATTTTAATGGAAAGTGCCATCGTCTATTCTCTCCAGCAGGTCCGGAGATCTCCTAATTTTCATCTCCACACGAGATCCATGAATAACAAAAGACGATCTCGGCATGTACCGGTTACCTCTCTCCATCCCTTTCAAACTTTCCGTTTAATGTCTTCCTCTTTGACCCCCACACACATGCGAAATGGGAGGAATCCGAGCCAACACTGAACTATAATGCAAGAAATGTTTTTACCTTCCGCGTCACTGATTTTGATGGGTCATTTTCTCCCCCCATTTGCCAGTGAAGTCAGTCATGTGACCCTGTCACCAGCCGAGATCAAAGTGTGGACGCGGTTTCTACCTGAATAAATTTGTTCGCGTGGACCGATGGTATCGCCTATATTTCCACATTAAAGAGACATCAATCTTGGTCTTTGGTAAGAGCTTTGACCAGTGCACTGAACTCTGTTGTATCATGTGGTTTTGTGATTCATCACACAAACTGTACATGGAGAAGACGTTCTTTTCTCTGTCACACTTTCATTCTCATTATTTTTCGGCTGTCAACGACCAATATCTGATTCTTTACCACCCAGGGCCCTTTTAGCAAATCAACATCTCCAATGAAATACCACTAAAATGCCACCACAACAGCCATCATCATGTTCATCATCGTCACCACTACCATCATCATCATCACTACCACCACCAAGCTCACCACCACCACCACTACCATCATCATCATCATCACAATCATCATCATCATTATTATCATCACCACCCGCATCAACATCACAAACATAAAACCTTACCAATCTGCATAGAACAAAAATAACAAAAACAACGACAACAACAATGCTAGTATTAACACAATAATAATACATGAATACTGTAAGTATTTTAAGATGTTTCCTTTATTCTGGTATCACAAGACGTAGCAGTTGGTATTTTTTTTCCTGCTCACCCACAAATGAAATTTTTAACAAAACCTTGCATAAAATAAAATCCTAAAATATGCAGATAAATCGTTCCAATATAAACACAACATAAATCAAACTGTCATGTATTATGTAATATTCATTCATCCATTCACCCATCCATCCATGCATCCGTCTATGCAACCATCCATGTATCCAACCACCCAACCACCATCCATCCATCCATCCACCCAAGCATCCATCCTTTCGTCCACCCATCCATCCATCCAAGTAAGCTATATTTTGTGCGTAAATTTCAATTTATACACTGTGAAATATTTATTTTTTTATAAAATAGGCACTCTCTCCAAAATGTAACGTTCTCCATGAAATCTCTCTCTCTCTCTCTCTCTCTCTCTCTCCCTCTCATACACACACTCACACGCATACACTGACAAAACACAAGGGCAGTATCTGGTGCATAATATTGGATATGTACACAATCAGTCATATTAGTTAAGTCAGCAGTTGAACACCACTTGGGTAGAGGAGTGTGGTGGAGAACGGGTGAGATGAGACGAGGGAAGGCGAAGACGTCCACTGTCTAATTGATATCTGATTCACTTCTCCCGAACATCTCACTCTGTGTCCCATTTCTCCATCCGCCTTTCCACTCCACAATATTGTCAGTTTATGGGCACACAACAACAACAACAACAACAATGAGAAAACAACAAGAACAATAACAAACAACAAGGAGACCATGTGGTCGACTGTACACAAGATATGGCCTGACTGTACATTGGTCGGATATTGGTCCCGGGATCAATGGAAATTAATATTCAATCACCTGATGATTCAATCAATAACCAGAAAAATGGCTTGTTGATGACAGCAATAACACATTGACTGGATGACAAAATCTCCGAATGTGCCAAATTTTAAAATGTCCGATTAAAAAAAAAAAGCGATGTGAAACAAGTCTGATATTGACCTAATCACTGGACAAATTGCAAATCACAAGGACCGGAATCGTTAAATTTAGGTAAACTATCCCACACAATGTCTTGAACGATGTAAAATTCGAATATTTTGAAAAAAAACAAAAAAACTTTTATGTCACCGATCGGAGTTTGCCATCCACTCAACAATCTTACATATACAAAACAGAAAAAAACAACAACAGACAACAGTAAAGATTCCGACAGCAGCAACGACCAAAAACAGCCTCCAACCAAAGACGATAACGACAGCAGTCAGTTTAGACCAGAGAGCCCTGTGGCCACATTAATGGGAGCCCGTGGAACATTTTGCCATCTGAAACCTAGGCATAACAGAGGGAAAGAAAAATTGGTGAATTTTCTTGAAATATTTTGAACTATCCATTTTTATTTCATAGACCTCAGCTTTCTCTTACAGTGATGTGTTAAACATTGTCTAAGATAGAGATAACACACTGTGCAGTTTTGCTACAAGAATCATATGTACAGTTTCGCCCACACATACACAAAAAGTTGAATGCTAGCCTCTACAAATAATTACAAAATTTCACTAACAGTTTCGGTGAAAGGGCAGCAAAGGAGAGTGACAGGAATAAGTGGCCCCAGACTGGTGGGATCTCCCTGGTCTATCTCTGAAGGACAATGCCGGGTGTAAATGGCGTCTCGTGCAAAAAAGTCACTGTATGGTGTCATCGTTCGCAAAAGCTGCGAAATGGGTCAAACGATGGGGGGTCAAATGGTGGAAAAATGATCCCAATGAGAGATGATTTACCAATGGTGTGGGGGTGGGGTGGGGTTAGGGGTCTTCACGTGGAACTGCTGGAATTATCTGTGAGTGAGTGAGCGCACACTGAATTACTGTGTCATCAGTTTGTCTCTGCGGGGTTTTGTGAGTGAGTGAGTGAGTGAGTAAGTAAGTGTGTGAGTGAGTGGAGAGGAGTCAGAGTGGAGTGAGTGAGTAAGTTAAACTGTACTTTGTTGCAGAGAGTGAGAGAGAGAGAGAGAGAGAGAGAGAGAGAGAGAGAGAGAGAGAGAGAGAGAGAGAGAGAGAGAGAGAGAGAAAGAGAGATTACGAGTACATGTTGTTTTGGAATGAAATGTCACATGAATGCACGTATAAATGTATCTGTCAGTCAGAAGGGACATGTTCGAGGTTATGGACAAAAAGTTTATCTATCTGAACTTTAATAAACCAAAACATTTCACCTTGCAGTTAACCCTTTTTCGACATTTCCACTGGCCATGATCTTTGACCTTTAACACGAGGGGCCCACAGCAACTCGGCCCACGAACTGCCAGTTCTAAGTAATGGCTGAATTTGTTGATCTTCTTGTACTCATTTTTCCCTGTTTGGTCGGCCGGCTGCACGAACTGACGAGACGAGACAAACACACAGACAAGTTACACAAACATGCTATTGTCACAGACACTGTGACGTTGTCGTTGTAATGGAGCAAATACGCCTTTTTGGCACGCAAGGACACATCCATGAATATGTACTGATATTATAACAAAAAACTGATATCGTTTTCAGTAAAACAACCGCGCAGTGTCAAATCCAAGTTATAGCAAACAAAATGGTGACCACATTTGGAGTTATTATGTTCAGGGCCTTTTCAGATATGATAACATTATTATATATACAATATTTATATATATAGACAATATGCCATTTTTTCTTTTTTCATGATACAAAAAAGTAACAACATTTCATCCTTTTGAATCACATTCATGTTCCATAATATGTCAGTTTTCAAAAAGAAAAAAAAAAGAAAAAAACTCTCTGATATACGTACATACACTTCTTAAACAGCAATGTAGTCCTTTTGAGACATAAGAAAAAGAATTGTTTACTCGAAAAGACCATTTTAGCAAAAACAAAAAAAACTGATCATTATGCCAGACTGCAAGGATCGCGTTGAAACTACAGAGATAATAAAATTCAACGACAATTTAACAAGCCAGTGTTGCGAAGTCACTGTCATTTGTCTCTATGTAATCCTCGACATGTGATAAAATTACCATTGTCACTATTACAATATTATTATTTCCCTTTCTGATAATTTACGGATGTTGCCATGTTTAACAAAAGGGGACATAATTTTAATACCCCTCGCCAGTTGCCTCCTCTAAGTGTCATTATGCTAATCAAGTAAATGGGAGATCACTAGCCTAGTATCACTGAATGTAATCATAATATGATTATGGAAATGCGCGGACTGAGTGCTGAAGGCAGTTTCTCACGGATGCCAGGGCAACAGTCGCCACTATGACAATGTCCTGTCTATACACGTCAATCAAAACAAGCATCTGGTTGATCTGTATCTCCCACCACCCCTCCTGTCCTCGGGCCCTTCTTTTCGTTGGCTATGATTCTCCATTTCCCACACCCTCTATACTTTTCAGTCCTCCCCTCCGCCGGGAAATTTGCACCGACGGGCATTAATACAATATTTGAGTACTGAATAAACATGGACTGCTATCTCCGACACTAAACGGAGTCTACAAACGATATGCAAAGACACTGGCCTACGCTGCCCTACACAGAGTCAATATAAGTGGGCATTTTAGGCTTATGTCACTAGTACGGTAGTAAATATGAATTCTACTTCATAGGGTCTTTGCTCTACCTCAACCATGTTCAGATTTAACTGTTAACATTTTTCATTCAAAGCTTTTCTACTGGGTGAGTATAAAACGGCCCAAATACCGAGAATAGAGAACATACATTAAACAATTTAAAAAATTACATGGCAGTTTCAGTATATATTTCATAGTTAATATCATCGAACTGCTGTCTATATGTTACACAACACTTTTAAGATCAACTTTCCTGACACTAGGTAATTCATTCTGCTTAAAATGATATCCCAGCTGATTGCTATCATTTGAAAATCTATTTGGTTTTCATCGAAACAATCGAAAAAAGCAATGACATTATGGAGTGATATCTTAAGCTGACGAGCGGGTGCTGTTCTCACTAGAATTTTTAAAACATGGAATGATTCGGCAAATAGGTGAATTCAGCAAAACAAATATTGTGCTTTCTCACTCCAAGAGAGCAAAACATGAAAACTATGACAAACCTCAGAATGAAACATGCAAACAAAACAACAACAGCAACAATTTGTATGTGTTGCTGGAGGATAGATTATAGAATCGGGGAACTGAGAGGGGGGGGGGTTCAAGGAGGAGCATGGAATGACCATTTCATGATGGCGGTAACACTTACACGGTAACACTTACACTTCGCTGATCATTGCGTGCAGTGTCAACTCTCTAGCTGTCCAGGGGAACCCGTGTAGTTTAACAAGGCTATTAAGAACTTTAAAAAAAAACAACGAGTAGACTCTTGAAAACATAAGAAAAAAAATATGTCAGTACATGTGGTAAACCTAGTTTAGTAGTAATTCTAACGCCCATAACATCAACAACAATGATTTAAAGTCAATCTGGGTTTTCATGTGTACGTCATTTCCGTTTCCGTACACATGGAAACACTCTTTCTTTTTACTACTTGATGGATTTTTGATTTTTTTCCCTTGTTGTTTCTGGACACATGAAAACCCAGCTTCAGGCGAGGATGAGTGAAGAGGATGAGTAAACAGGCCGGAATTCTGAGTTAAAATAACACTTTCATTTGGAATGTAAATTCGAGGCCGAATGGTACAGAAAAGTTTGTACGAATGGTCACTGAAACCGGTAGATGCACATAATTATGATATAGTACCAAACACTTCGTTGTGGGAGATTTTAAAACATGCCTTGAAAAAAAAATATCGCTTTGCAATATGGTCAGACTAACACATCATGCACTGATTTCTCCCTGCCACAAATACTGGACCACACAATTACACTTAGGGCTACAGACACAGATACAAACACATAATAATTATGTCTGTTATGGGCTAATTTAGTCCATATATCACTACAAAATCCCTCGCATCAGAGTTCTTGATTACACGAGCCTCATGAAAATTGGTAATCACATCGATTCCGTTACTCGCACTTTTAAGCGACACATTACAAAAAATTATATTTCATTCCCTCTTTTGTCTGTTTCCACCTGTGACTGCCAGATTTACCCAGGTGTCCCCTGGGTGTTATGTAATTGTTCTCCGTGTGCCGCAAATTTATTAAGATAGCACCGGATGCAAATTTCAGCGTATGAATACATACAGAACTACAGTCTCTTGGAGGCTGACATGATATGCCTGGAGCCAACTTCTCCTAGATCCTTATTGTGGTAGTTGTCTATCCTAACTTTGACCAAATTGGGGCAGTGACACCAAGTGTCTACAGTTTGTGAGATCAACACACGATCGCCTTAATAGAACACATGTATTATTTTTACCATTTGTTTGTGTAATTCATTACACTGTATTGTTATGATAGATTTCAAATATGGCACTGAATCATTGGTTGTGTTGTGAGTTTGCAACACTCAGTCAATCCATGACGAGATTTATACAATGTAGTTAATCCAAAGAACTAAGCAAGAATTCTCTTTCTGTCTTTCGTGCCAGGTACACTGCACTGACTGTGGCCTAATATGCAGTGTGATAAAACACTGAGCTCCACTCAGTGCGTCATGTCCAAATTTCTTCAGGTCTTCCCGCCAGGTGTCGCCATCCTTCAGGAGGGTCCAGTCATCGACCTGGGCCGATATGCAGGCACTGTTAGCTTGGATCTGGGACGAAATTAATGTCTATGAATCGGTGATGCAATAAGATCACTTGGCATATGTGTTAACATTGCCTGCTGTGGACAGCGTAGATATAAGATTGAGAATGTGTTAAACACAGCACTTTATGTAGTCAGAAAACATGCCGATTGTCCCAGCAGGCGGGGTCACTCACGCACACGTACTCCTGTCCAGATCACGATCAGAGGTCCCGGAAGAAAGCGTTTCTTTCCTATTATGTGAGGACCATGGCTGTTGATGATATGCCGTCGCCACACGAAGATCTTGCCTGCTCAACTATGGGAACATTCCACTTCATGTTGCATCTGCCGCCATTCGTGCATGTAGACAGCACATTTGAGCGTAAGTGAGTTCAGCCTGACCCGGCCTGTCATCAGAAAGTCACCCTCGCTTCGCCCCATGCCGCACCTTCGGGGTACTGTCACGTGACCCGTCAGATGGGGGTCGGATCGCTTGATGCGCTGGAACAAATGTGGATCCCTCTGATGGATCACCTGCTTGACTGCCAGAGTGATGTTAGCCTGATCTGTGTCCTCAATGTGACGGACCTGAGCCATGCCGCCCACAACCACTGAAATCAAAGAAGACAAAAACAATACATTAGACACTGTGTTTGGGTATCTGTTCCCACTCTAAATGATATGAATATGTATGGACAAACCGATGTTTTTTGTTGTTGTTTTCTCTGGAAATGTCAAACTTTGCCCTGTCACCTCTAGATGAAGTGAAAAATAACAGAACGGACAATTACCGAGACCTTGATAGTCATGATTTATGTACATTCGCTGGTCTCGACAAATTATAATGATAATGCCCAATGCCACGTGAGACTGTTAGGTACACAACTCAGTGTCACACTTGATGGGACGGTATGTTCATATTTATATACACATCTGTACATGTACATGTGCACTAATAAGGACAGAGCCTTGGTACGACTGTCCAGTGATTTCGGAGCTGGCATTAGCTGGGGCTTTGGAAAGGGGGCTGGGTCGACGGCAAGAAATGTGACACGGTAAGCTACTACCGACCATACTATTTATGTAAAATTGCATTTGCTACTACGACTGCAACCACACCTGCCAGTAATAAGGACGACGATAATAATTAGGCGTGCAACAGCTTAAACGAGTACCATCTTGACACTGCGTGTGGAAACCTCAGCGGTGGAAATAACACTGAATGTTTCCAAACACACACCTTTTAAGCGTTTTCAGGTCTCCCTACTTCTCCGACGGGGGCGGAGGGGGGGGAGGAGAGATATTGGGAACCAGGCAGTAGCTGAGCCGAGCACTGCTAATACTGTACGACCTTTGACCTTAGCAGTGTCACAGCCCAAATTTATTTTGACAAGTTCAGCCCTGCGTTGCTATTACCGCGGATGTCAGAGATATCACAACACTCGCTGAATCCCTGAAGGCAGGGAGCTGAGGCAACGGATGGGGGACATCGTAGCCATTTATCAGGGATCAATCAGGAATAAAGGCTTGCTCCTGTCCCCTGTCCTGGGCTCAGTGTTGTGCATGAATCAGTGACAGGTTCCTCTCATTTGGTGGCAACTGGCAATTTTCACAAGGACTAGAATGCAGATAGCCAGATAAAGGATGCAGTTCCGATTCAAAAACAATATTAGTATTTTATGTTTTATCACTGTCTACGTAATCTACGTAATATAACAGACATCCCCTTCTTTTTGTGTTTCTCTACTCCCCCCTCCCCCCACTTGCCCCCCGCCCGCGAAAAAAAAAATTTCTCTTTCCACACACGCCTTACTACCCGAAGGCGGGGAAGAATGCATTACAAGATAGCACACCCCTAGGATAGCAGGAGTGAAAGAACGCAGCGCAAAGGAATAAGTTCATAAGATGAAACAGTTCTGTGTAATGTGTGCGTGTTTAGCTAGCTGGAGATTAAATCCGAACCTCTATCCGGACCCCAATATGGCCACCCCATGGTGTGTGATATGACATGCACCAGGACACGTCTTTTGTACTGCAAGCAAAGACAAGGTAAAGCGGGATTGGAGAGGTGGAGATGGGGTCAGAATGGCGATGACAGAATGGGCAGGATTATCATAAGATTTGGAGAGACGATAACCCGGAAATCAACGTCTCTCGTGATGCAGCACAATGCTACTGTGCCACGAACAAAAAAAACAACCGCACAAAGCCAAACACAGAACTGTACGAGACAAAAGACATTTCGCGTTGCGACCTACTTTATTGTGTGTTTGTTTATGTTTTGTTTTAGTGACACTCAGGAGAAATGATTAGTCGTGCAAAATTACATCCCGGATGGAAAGATATAGCACGTTTCATTCCATAAACTGATGTTGAAAAAGGGGACTTTGACCTACTTTGGTGGATACGGTCTTTTTAAGTAAGATGGCAGAACAGAGGAGTACACATTATTTTGTTCATGTCCCATCTGTGCTGTTGACAGACACGTAACAGAGAAAGCAGGGACAAAAATAAGGAAAGAGGGGGGGGGGGGGGTTCGAGGCTAACTCGCTACGAGAAATTTCAGCAGACAACATAGAATAATCTGGAAATGATGTAGAACAAGAAATGTTTGAAGCGATGACAACATCACTCAACACTAATGTTCTGCTTTTTCTGTCTTCGTCAGATTAACTTCAAAACCTGGTCCTGCAGTTGGTGATTATTTCAATGGCAATCGAATACTATATGTTGTTGTTTTTTTTAGCTAGATTCTGAACTTGGTTATCATTATAGTCTCTGAATTATTTGATAAATGATCGTATTTAAATTAACCAAAGAGGAACTGAGCCAATAATCCAAGTCTTCTATTTTTGTCTGTTAACCAGTAATCGACACCTGCTTCATATTTTGGATTTTACTGTGAAACATTTAAATCCGATTCCGCCCTTCTCTCATTTCTACAGGTCAAACCTCGAGATAAAAACAGCAGGGGAGATAATGATTATCTTGGCAAAGACAAGCGAGTGGTGGTCGGCCCTTCCACAAGGATCTTTTACCGGTTTTGGATAATGGCTGTGATGATAGAAGCGAGGATACTGGTGAATCAGACTGGCTCGGGTAGAACAGATAACCGGTCATAATTACATGAAAACCTTTGCGATGGTAAAATAAGCATGGTTCAAGACAATACGAGCCATCATCATACGGGTCTACCAAGATAAAAATGAGCCTATCTAGGAAGAAACAAATATAAACAATTCCTTGGTGATACGAAAGGGTGTTTGTGTAAATGTTACAAATTTATTTGCTCCAGACCGACTCCAGGGCCATTTTTTGCCTTTACAGAGAATTACTGTAGGGTCACGTCTTTCTCGAAACCCAAGAGATCATTCTCTCGTTTTACGGAGAAAGACCAATTAAGCCAATCAAGGTCACATTCACTTTTTGACATCATTTTATAGAAAGAAGCATGCTCTGTCTTTCTAGATCTCGGTTATACTTAAGTGCGACTAGGGGTATCACACTAAGTCTGGAACATCACAGGGCAAAAATGGGTTTTGGACTTATTCTGTCTTTGTCCATAACGTGGCAGCATCATCATTTAAGTTTCGCACTTCTCAGAAATAAAAGAAAAAGTAACTTTAACACAGGATTATTTCGGACAGAAGCCAAAATGACATAGTCCATATCCAGTTCCCGCCAGTTCAAAATGTCTAAAATCTATATCTGGACACCGCTCTATAACCCCAATAGAACTAAAAACTGTGGCAAAAAATAATTGTATGTCGCAAAACCTCGCATTGGAAATAGATCTAACAATAAAATAATAATAACAACAACAACAACTAAAACTTTACAACAAATTCTAAAAGAATTATAAAAGGAAGAAAGTTTCTGGGTGTTTCCTTGTTAATACACAACGTTGGTAGGTTTATGAACAAATTATTGCTCTACACTCCTCCTGCTCCATTTCTTTCTCATACACGGGACCCATAGCACTTCTTCTAACTATCACCAATGTAAACAAGATCTTTCTCATATGCACCACCTGTTAAGGTTCACATCGGTAAATTAACCCTCTGAAAAGTCGTGAACACACACAGGGGGAGTTTCACTTTCATGTGAACGCCCCTAAAATGTGGGACTGTTAACCGCAGGCGGCACGAATTTTCGCATTAAACGGCGCATTTTACCGTTCATTACGGGCTTCACAAAAACTGGATATTTGCCACCCAAGTTCACTTAATGGACTATTTCTACACCCTTCCAGTGCAGCTCAGATCAGAACAAATAAGTGACAGTTTGTTTTGTAGTTGTTTTTCCCATGTCACCGTCTAGGCCAGGCACTGCCACGAAATTCTTGCATTACACTGGTAATTGTCTCCTTCTTTATCTCACAGAAGAATTTCTATAATTAAAGAGCCGCCCCTAGGAACGATGAATTAAGACTACAGTGCCGTTCTGATAGCGCGAATTACTTCATGTTATGCCCTCCCTTTGCCTTGCAGGAGAAGCAAAATTAACATGGCACCGTAAGACCTCATTTCTGTGTTGCTAAATAAACGAAGCACGGAATAAAAGTTTGTGAAGTAACGGTGAAATGTAAGAAAACCCAAGCAAAACAACTGGTTCTCAGTCTTGAATACTCACGGGCAACCCCGGGCGTGATAATGTTCTATAATTTTTTCTTCTAGATACCCATCTTGTACCACGTTTTCAGGCAGTAAAAGCACAAATGATTAACTCAAATTTGTTCTTTCAACAACTTTGTCATCTTCTACTCTGTAACTTTCTTCCTGACCCTCTTCCCCTCTTTCTCGGGGCCGGTCCTGCCCCACCCTTACGCCAACACCCACTCTTCCCCCCCACCCCCCCTCCTCTTTTTTTCGATAACAGGTCCTTCTCCCGTCGGCTGGTTGGAGTGTGTCGTCCATTGCTGGACTAACGACATCGGACCATCATTTGGCTCTGCCAGGCAGCCGGAAAAGCACGGACTGTTTAAAGACAGGTATTGGTGGTGTTGAAACTGAGGGCATGGTGTGGGCTGAGGTCAAATTAATATAATTCTAGTATTATATCATATACACAAGAGAAGCGCAAGTCTGGAGAAACAACTCTAAATATCTGAACACTGAAGGGAAAATGGTGAGTACGATCTCCTCCACAGATCGATCTCTCCCTAGTCCTTGGTGTACAAGTAGCGATGTTATCAATCACATACACGAATATCTGATGAAAGTGGTGACCATGACGCTTATGTGCTCTAAATCAGTAAATATGATGAAACGTGTGATATAAAAACAGTGTGTAGCTTACCGAAGTCCATAGAACAGTATGAATCCAGCAGTTCCTCTTTACTACACGGTCTGCAGTCTGAAAAGAAGAAAAAAAGAAGGGGGGGGGGGGCACAGCATTAGTCACTGATAATAGTTATGTTATAAAGGCTTTGTCTAATGGTAGATTCATACATGACTTTCGCAAAGAAAACATATGATATGAATTTACTGCATTAATCACACAGTTGGCGTATACTCATCGGAAACACACAAGAACCAATCTTCCAATGCCAGACAATAAAGAGGGTACAGGCATATATGCTGTCAAGTCCTCTCTTTCAAGGAAATAGCTTTTTTTGTCAAAGAATACTGATAAGACAAGGCGGTGGTGATATTTTGTCAAAATCGTATAAACGGCAAACAAAAATTCCAGCTTAATAATGATGAAAAGTACAGTTATGCTATTCAATGCTTGACGCAGAGAAAGAAAACATATCGTTATATCCATCATTTGTGTTGGTCACATTGGTCAAGCTAGCTAATTGACAATTTCGACAAAGCCCTGGGTTCAACAGAACTGTCAGGGCGCCAGAGCTCAAGCTTGACAAATTCTCGGTAATAGCGACAGGAAAATCACGAGCTTTAATGGGAAGGTTTTCCTCTGGACACCACAGGTGACCTCGGCTATTGTGAGGCTTTCCTCCATCTCTGCTGAATGAAATGCGGTAATGTGGCCGGATTATGGTCTAACTGAAAAGGAATACGTGCAGGAAGGGTGCCTAGGGGCTACCAAGTCCGCGCTTTCATTGTTCTGTTCCACCGTCTCCAACAATAGCACACCGATGCTACAGTATTCAGTAACGACGGGTTTAGCTGAGTTAGTTCACCAAGATCATTGTTATTTCTGGCCCGTTTATTTTGACATACGTCTTTCTTCATACCATTTCTACTGCTCGAGTGACTGGACGACACTAATTTGCAGACACTTTCCTTCTTCTTGATGCTTATTACATTTGCCTATGAATCGGTCTCAAGATTTTAACACGTCCCCTTTGTTTCTCTCAGTAATCAACTGCTCAACTATTGATCATGTGTAATGTCTGTGGCTGTGGTAGTGACGTAAATGACAATACACTATTATTGTCTTGTTTCTTGTATTCAGTGTCTTTATTTGTTTCACTTTTCGAATTTGTGAATGCGCCTCGTTTTTTTGTGTGTGTTTTTTTTTTCAACTTCGGTGCCATACTGCCATTTTCTGATCTTGTAACTTCCTCCCCAAACACTTTTATGTGGTCATTTCATTTGTAGTGAGTAGCCATAGCATCGGCTGTGCTACATTTAATATCATTTATGTAGAAAATACAAAGATTCCCCGAGAATGAAATTGGAAACGATAACAAAGCTAGCTTAACCCCCTGTGTCTTTTACTATAGGAAATGTGATTCAGTTCCTCCGCTGCATAGTCTGGGGAATGATGCCAAAAGCTCTTTATCTGCCTTGAAAAAAAAAAAAAACCAACGCTTTGAATATTAATCTGCAAATTATTTATAAATAAGCTCGTGTGAGATTCCCACCGCGGTGTTACAATGGACCTTGTCTCTCTCTATCCATAGACCTCCACCTGTGACCCTGCCATTTGCCTGCGTGAAAACCCCTGGAGTATTTCCCCAATCCCAGGGATCGCAAGTGAGAGATTGGGCCCTGGGGCTCCTTTGTTAGCCTGCTGGAGTTGACGCTGTTCACCGTGGGGACGGAAGGGGAGAGCGGGGCGGGCACTCAAAAAATACCGGGCCAGAAATGTGATATGTCAAAAACGAGATGGATGGCCGACCCAAGGCCCGAGGCATCAGATCCCTTCTCTACCATACCCAGTCACGCGTTGCTTTAAGCTTTTGATATTTTTTCCCCCCTTGTTGTAACGTAAATTTAAAACCGCACAACTAATTTTAGTGGTAGACCCAAAATAACACAAGCGGACAATGGAAAAAAGTAGTCAGTAGGAAAGACTGCTCGTGCAGAGCTT